>CAHIKZ030004103.1:845000-867500 GCA_903632075.3 Acanthosepion pharaonis | reverse complement strand
TTTTTATTTGAATTCAGATCACATACCTTCTATTCTTTATTCCCGACCCACCTCAGTTATTTAAATGCCCTACATTAACATACCTCGGTTATTTAAATGCCCTACTTTAACATACCGTGGTTGTTTAAATGCCCTACATTGACACACCGAGTATTACGAAACAAATTCACACAAATCAGATTCATGAAATACTCTTGAAAAAATTAATAACCATGGCGGATCTTAAATATTTATAGACTATTGCATCTTATACTATTACGTTAGTCCCATCCATACTAAAATTAGTATCATGTCTGGCGCTTGTACCGGGCAGGAAGTTCTCGAAGATATTGAAGAACATGTTGAGTAGTATGGATAGCGTATGGCCAGGTATTATTCTGTTGATATTAAACTACCCCATTTTTTATTACTGAAAGGGCATCAAAACGAGTTGAACAGTACCTTTGGCGTACATTAGCCTGTTTCTATCCACAAACACCAAGGGTGAGCGAGAGTTGTAACTTACAATAAGCGATAAAATTATAGCAGGAATTAGGCCTATGTTACAAAACGAAAAAATTCAGGAAGAGGACACTACCGAGGTCTACGTGGTCCAATAAACACATCAGTGTGCCATTTAACCCGCAGCTGACCATTTTGCGACTCCTTTGTAGGCGTGCACATGGGTTTGTAGTATAAGAAAAATAATTGGTTAAAGATCCACGTGCCCCTAGTTCTGCTGTGTGTGAACGATTTACTACAGCCAGTACTGATACTTGTCCGATCATATTTCCGCCTGTCGGCGTCGTGCAGCTTTTAAATTGCTTCGATATGAGCGGCCGTTTGTACTAAAGGGTCGTCCAGAACCTGGTCTACGGATGTAGGAATGCTAATTTCACAACTATTGCTAACATCGAAACACCACTGACGCGCCATGTTCAGTAATTACCAGAAATGACTATCAATCCTCTTGGAGGCCTGAAATCTGACACTATTCTGATGGTCCTAATTGAATGAAAAGAGCATGTGTCCGTCTATGGGGCATGACCCCTCCTCAACCACAGGGACATTCATCGCAATATATGTTATGTCTAAAGCTTTAGCACCGACAGAGCACTGGTATGTGTGTTACTGATTCACAAGATGTTTGAAGAATTTGAGAAATTTATAAGAATATTTACGAGCAGGAATATACCGTACCCAGGTCAAAAACACGACCACCCATCATGGTGCTACAATTTTATTGTATGTCAGTATCTTTATAATTTGATTTTTTTAGAATTGAATTTATAATTATGAGAAATTTCACAAGATATAATATTTAAAAAAAACGTATTTTATTTCTTCAGGAACTAAAATAGAGGCAAAGAGCACAATAGCACGTTGGATGGAGCATGTTTTCAGTTACAGGTACTATTCTTCCACGAAGTCGAAGAATAGTATGTGTAACTATGCATTTGCCCCAACAATGAACAAAAGCCAAGGTAGCCATCTTCTCCATGAATGTGGTTTGTTTATTTTTGGGGGTTTTATTAATTTAATTATTGGTCTTTCCAGAAAAAAATCACTTATTTTTATTAACCGTATTCGCTGCTAGCGTTGGCCGAAACTCCATTAAATTGTGCATTTTTCTTAATTCTTAGGAAAAAGAAAACGAATGTATTTTTTTAGGTAAATATTTTTTTTTTTGAATACATCGAATTATCGTTAGCATCTGAAAATGGCGATTTTTTTATGTTTGTCATAAAATTTCGTGGAAACTAATAAAGTTCAATAAAATGTCCCCGAAAAAAATGTTTCTTCCTTTTATTGGGAGCTTTTATAAAAACCATCCCTCTAGCACTAATATACGAAAAGTTATGCTCAATTGAATGTGACAAGTTCACAATAGCCTGGCGACCATCGTGTGACGTCATCATTATCACACCGACCACAGGAATTTTGCAAAACCCACTTTTCTGAAACCTGTATGCCATGCAGAAAGAAAAAAAAACGTTTATAAACCATTTGCAGTAAATGAAGTAGATAAATCCTGTCCCAACTCTTGGACAGTAGGGTCTTTTGAACAAATCAAGTCAAGTAAACACTCCCTGTCGCTGCCGAACTGGCATGTAAGCATGCGATATTTCAAAAAGCAGAAATCACGCGTGAAAATACGATACTTGAAAAACAATGAAAGTTAGAGCACCCAACAAAAACTCTTTGATAATTATTGATGAAAGCCGAAATTATTCAGACGTTGGAAAATGTATATTTGAACTTTCACTGGAAACCAGGCAAATGTGTACGTGAGTACTGACAAATGGATTTATTAGGAAATTCCGAAGCAAGTTAAATCATAATAAGTTCGAGGACAGCTCTCAACTTCGAAATCGCCAAGGGAATTTTTTTTTCTCTTGTAGGTTTTGAAGTTGTTTTATTTATTTATTACGATTTGATCGTACCATTTCTTTTATTTCCTTTTTATTTATCCCTTTATTATTATTTCATTTAATGCTAAAATAAAATTAAAAAAAACAAAAAAACGAAAAATATTGGAACGACATAATCTCTCTTTCTGCCTGCACACGGTGGTACTTCGAAATTTGATTGTAACTGCTTCAAAAATTCTGAGCTCATGTCGAGAACTTTTTTGTCCATTTCTGGTGCTTCTTCAAATGTGTGATAAATTTTATCCGTTTTTATTTTCGCAAATGATATTTTTATATTGTAATTGAGCACCAGCTTGTTCTCTTGTGTTGTATAGAGGTTACTAACAGACAAAGGTGGTACTCGAGTGAAGGAACAGCAACACGCGCGTAGATGAAAGAAGAGAGGTTTATTGTAAAAGGGAATATACTACTGAAAGACGGGGAATAGAGTGGCAAGCTAGTAATTCCCGAAGCAAGGATATCTACCAACCGCCTCACGCGGTCAGATGTGGCACAAGGCCAAATTCAATGTAGGGTATCCGAGCCTGTATGTTTGGCCAAATCTTCCCGGTAGACGCCGTATAAAACAAAGTCGGGTAGCTGTTTCCAGAGACGAAGATCTGTCCTTCAACACAGCCTCGTCTGGGGATAATCTCTGCCCGGAGACGGAGAGTTTGAGCCATACTGCTGGAGACGAATCACCAACAGCAGGATATCTACCAACCGCGGTCCGATATGGCACAAGACCGAATTTAATGTGGGGTTTTCGAGCCCGTAGGTTCGGCCAAAAATTCCCCGTATAAAACGGGGTTGTGTAGCTGTTTCCTGAGGCGTGAATCTGCTCTTTGACATAGCCTCGTCTGGGGGTCCTCTCTGCCCGGAGGCAGAGAGTTTGACCAGCACGGCTGGAGACAAATTTCCAACTCTAGACTAATTCCCGAAGCAAGGATAATTACCAACCGCCCCACGCGGTCAGATGTGGCACAAGGCTCTGTTGTCTGATTTATCGAACAGCTGAGTGATGAGTGGTATGACGGGAAGCTCTTGAGTCGGTCTAGAAGTACATTGAACATTTAGTGATTTATTGAAGACCGTCCTTCCGATGATCTACTGAGCATTTCTTTTTACAGTATTTCTGATGGCCTTAAAATACGTTAATTTCTAGTGAGTTGTACTTAATTTAACAGGCATGTTTTTGTTGTACACCCAAACACACACATTCACACACACACACACATATATATATATATATATATATATATATATATATATATATATATATATATATATATAGGCAGCATTTTTTCATTGATGCATGTTTCATTAAATAATATAGAATAGTTTTGTCTATTTTATGTAAATTATTTTCATATCGTCTGATAAGCTTAATAACATTATCATTGAAAGACGAAAGAAAATCACACTATTGATACATATTTTTTAAACCTATCTAAGCTTTGGGCTTACATAAGCCAGTATCAAAGATGTCAATTACATTACAATATATTAAACAATACACGGACAAAACAATAATTATAGTTTGTTTATGTTTACATGGAAGATTTCCAAGCAACGACAAACTCGTGCATACAAGTCGCTGGAAGCGAAAATCGCATCGCAACTCATATCGTCACACATGCGAGAGTGATAGCGAGAATACTAAGTATGGGAAGCCGTTGGTATATATATATATATATATATATATATATATATATATATATATAAGCTAAAATCAAAAAGTATCGGTACTCATGATGTGGTGATGGAGCTAAAATACGTAGCCACTTGGTACAAATAGACTTTCAACATTTCGTGCATGCACACTAAATTATAACGTTCTCGGTTACTTCCCTTGTTTATAGCAATGCTTGGAAGGAAAGTGTGTAGCGTGTGCACACCTCACCTCAGGACAGAGGTTCCATCAGTGACATTGACCATATTCGGCAGATCTCGCCCCCATCCGATTTTTTCCTCTTTCTGAACATCAGATCCCACGTGAATGGAATAAGATTTCAAGAGGTCGACGAAATCCAAGAGAAGGAAACGAGGCAGCTGTTCGCTATCCGAAAAAAAAAAAAAATCCAGGAATGCTTCCATAAATAGAAACGACGCTGGATAAATTATGTCGTTTCAGAAATATCGATTGGATATGTATTGTAGTTTGTTTGTTTTTTTTGGGTTTTTTTTATAGCAAAAGTTCCGATATTTTTTTATCAGTCCTCGTACATAGTATGAAAGCACTAAGAAGTTATACATCTTGAACCATGGCATAGTTACTTGTTTCGCCTGGCGTGCCACTTTAATGTGGCTTTTGCTGTATTACTGAGTCATTACGGTTAGATGACATTTATTTCCCCAATTGAAACGCTCGTTGATATTATCAAATGTACTGATATATTGCCCCTTCGTTTTTGTTTAGACTATTATTATCTTGTTCTCTCTCTCTCTCTCTCTCGCTCGCTCGCTCGCTCGCTCAATCGCTCTTTCGGGCCGCTTTCTGTTCGATTCATAAATGTCAAAAATATACAATGTTCCATTTCATTGTTTTCAAACTGCTGGTAATCTCTAAATACATTTGGCATTGTTTTCTTCAAAATACGCCATTGAAACGTAACCAAGATTTTAATATGTGTTCATAACGACAGACTCGGATACTTGTCTTTTTTCTGACTTGATTGCTTTGCCAAACACAATCGAGTTTGTCTGATTATATCTACTCGTTGGACAAGAAAACACATTTCAATTACACAGGCTATTTCATTGCCTACCTAGTCTCTTTAATACCGTGAAGATCAAATTAAACCAGAAATGTGGTACTGCTATAGATTCGCCTATCGACAGATTCACACGCCTCTCCGATCTTTTGGAAAAGGAATAGAGGTTTATCCCTTATATCTTGTTTAGGATCGAGTTTCCGGTTCCTTTTTAAAGTCTACATCAATTCTAAAATCTCCGTCTCAACTCGATGTATTTTTTTTTCTCAACAGGAATAGATAGGTTCACTTATCGTCCGGGTCACACTCCCCCCGCCCCTCGGTCTTTTGAACAGAAGCAGAGGTTTATCCATTGTTTCCTTTCTAAAGTGTTTTAGTTTTCTTTCACTCCCAGTAGCCCCTTGAGCCTTAATAGAACTATCGCCTTGCTTGGTGAAAATTGATTAAAAAAAATATCATACGCCTAGCTATTTCCTTGGATTCCAATCACCCTCATTTCCTCTGTATTCAAATGTAAGAGGAAAAGCGGACAGCTTTTTTCCAACAACTGCTACTTTATGAAACAGACCTCCACGTGGATACTTCTCTGAAGGCTACACTCTTAAATCTCTTCAGGTCAAGGATCAATCATCATCTATCCTCCTTATACCCATTATCTACTTTTCCTATCACGTTCTCTTTTTTTCATATCACGCACTTTATTCCTCACAATCATTCTGGCAATAAAAAACTCTATCCAGAGTGATCCTGGAGCTTTGTATTTTGTTAAACCGTTGACTGCTTCAATCGTCGGGGGCCATGAGGGCAGATGGAGCCTCTCCTCTTGACAGACAGCCGAAAACCACGGAATATGTTGTGGATCGCCCTCGTACGGACCGTACACTAGGTCCTCATTCTTTTTTTTCTAGCAGACCAGTTACCACTCAAAGTTATAGGACCCAGGAGTCTGTCCTGCTATTTAAAGAATTTAAAGAAGAAAACAGACCACTTTAAGGTACCATTGTAATAATTTATTTCATCAGAGAATTTATTATTCTCTGGATCTTCAGACTTCACTTTGAAGTTTGAAAACAATGAAATAAAAAAATTACACTTTTGAAGAGCAGTATTAATCTTATATAAGGTGACATAGAGGGTGACGAGGGATAGTGTGAGAGACATGGTCGAAATTAGGGAGGGAAGAGAGAGATTTAGAATTTATTTTTACTTTAACTTCAAGATTTAATATTGAGGAGAAGGGGGATTAAGGACCAGACATTGTCCAATTTAATCGGTCAACTCACCGGAAATGATATGGGAAAAAATGAATTCTACATATCGCCATAATCTTCACTTACTTCCTTCTTTTACGTCCAAACAGCAACCTCTTCAGGTAAACCTCTACCATGAGCGGCTCTTAGAACTTACTGGGTGAAGATTTATTAAAAACAATTTTTTCAAAGAGCTTGCTTCTGTTATTACAAATAGAATGAAGGCTTCTGATATGTAGATATGCGGATGTTCACTTCGATATAAATTATAGCTGGCGAAATGACAATAGAATTTTTGGATTAATATATCACAATTAACAGCTGCATGGCAGTCTGGAAAAATGACGTCTGGCATAAATTTGCACACGAAGTAGACAAGTGCAATTGCATTTCTCTGAAATACGTGTATGCGTGTGATTATACGCATGTGTATGTGTGCATGTATACGTGTTTATGTGCATGTGTGTAGGTGTGTGTGTGCGTGCACCTGTCGAGGTCGATGTTCGAATCAGTTAAGAAGAAAATTCTCGTATGTTTGAATTTCTCGACAGACAAGCTGTTATCGCCTGTCGCTGCACGATCTTACCAACACCGTTTTGAAGATCTCAGTTGAATATGAATATTGGAAGTGACAGTTGTTTCTCTTTTCTAGATATTGACAGGATGCTCACTGAATCATCTTTCAAGACACGAGAAATGAAGGAATTTTATTTAATTTAGACAGATCGGCCTGTTTTGAGTTCGTCTCGAAGTAGACATTTTTATCTTCAGGCTATCAGCCAAACTTTCAGACAGAACCGCTTTATCTGTCCCTCTACCCTTACCTCTCACCGCCCACCCGTCTGTCTGTCCGTCCACCCGACCCTCTTCTCATCCGTCCGTTCGACACATCAAAGTAGACTTTAGGCGGAATCGATCACCGCTACGCTGGTTAAATTTTAGATACGTCCTAAGTTTAGCTAAATATGACACAAGGCTACGTTAGTGGGGCATTCTATTGTAACTGGGCGCGATAATAGATTACTCTATAACCTCAAAATAGGTTTGAAATTATGACGTGGCTTTCTCTCTCGCACCGAGGGGATGGAACTCATATAGAATTATCCCACAACGGTGGGCCCACTGGTTTTGTATTAAGGTTACCAAAAACTATTACAGCGAAACATGAGTAATGAACCCGTGGTGACTGAAATTATCAAACTGTCACTGGTCTTCGAAACGTTTTAAGGTAGACATTCAAAATATCTCTGATAATGAAATTAGGACAGTTGGTGGTGGTTGAAAATGGAATAGGACTGACGTGTTCAAATGCTCTCTGTGATTTATTCATTACTCTCTTGGTAAAAAAATGATCTATCTTCCTCCAGCTATGGAATAAATCGCAGGGTAGACTGTGCTCTCTTGCCTTGGCAAACGTTTGCTCACCTGTCATCATTAAGAAAGAAAATGAAGTCGGTTTGATTTGTTTTGGTTTGTTTTACGGCATATCAACCTCAAGTTTTTTTACAAAGGTATTTCCGCTATTAAAACACATATTTACACTTTCGTAGTATTTTGACCCCAGTTTAAGGGTTAACTATTTGCCCATAGCTGGGACCCTAACAGGTGCTACCACCCCGGGTCAGGGTAGACCTAGGAATACCAGCATTTAAGACGCGGTTTCACACTTCTCAAAACCTCCTGATCTGAGGTCTTGCTGTTGGACGTAGTTTATCGACTTACCCAGGACGCGGATGTAGTTTATCGTCATACTCAGGACGGAAATGGTTTGGGCTGGCAGCATATCGAAGGAGCGAACTTTCAGTAATTTCTAAGAACAGTCCAGACTTTCACTTACGACGAATCGCATACAAGCAGGGTGAAACACGGAGGACTGTGACGATGATTTCAGGAGGGATTTCGAGCATTGTTTGCTCAGCCTTAGCAGAATTCACGGGCAACTTTGATATTACAAATGTATTTGTATCCTTCAGAGATATGGCTATCAGATAGCCAATGATAGTATATATTCCATGCAACACGGCGCTTATTGCTATGCGATAAAGAAAACCCGATCGTGGCTGGGGAAAATGGCCTTCACTTTCTACCATGGGCAAGTTTGCTTCCGCTCGTCCCAAACTGTTTCTACTTTTGAATTCAACTTGAGAGGAAATTACCAAGTCGAAGCCTTTAAAGTTTGTAACTTCTAAGTTCAAGGCAGAGTTAAGGATCTGACAGATGAGAAAGCGGAGTTGACTAAATATTAATGGACGTATTTATTAGATAATGTTTCCTCAAACACTAATTTACTGATTAATCTTCATTTTCAAATTGGGTTAGTGTTTATTTACTTTTAACATCTCGCTGTAGATAAATCTTAATATGATAAGAAGCTGCATTATTAGGAATTTAAACGAACTTTATTTTTTTCCATAAAAACGATTGGCTTAATTCCTTAACGCAGAGAATTCTTTCTTCCTGATTTCCTACATAAAATCTAGAGTAAAATCGTTTCCAATGTATTTTTATAGTAGCAACAGTTGCAATTTAATCTAGAATAACATGCATTGCAATTCACTTCTATAGTAAAATCATTTCACGTGTATTTCTTCTGTAACATCATTTCTAATGTAATTCTATAAAGAAATATTTTGCAATGTGCATCTGAAGTAAAATCATATGCAGTGTGTTTCTGTAGTAAGACTATTTCTAATTTAATTAATTTTAATTAATTTTAACATTGCCATTGTAATTCTCTAGTAAAATCATTTGCAATTAGTACATATATTCAGTTCACTGGAAATATATATTAGATTTTTTTTTACAATGATGTTCATCTTGTACAATGCCCGAGAGCCACTCGAGGTAGAGGGTTATATTAAAAGAGGCACAGTTTATTCGGATATGTGGGGAAATGAACGGTAATCTCTAGGCCTTGTAAAGCATTAATATGATAATATCATTTTTTTCACCCCAAGCAAGGCGAGAATGCCACTAGTATACAGGGTTTTACAGGGAGTAAAAGTGAGAGAAAAGACTGAGTTTAAGAAGCATTTAGGAAAGGACAAAAGATAAACGGGATTCATGAGGACGGAATATAGAGATTGACGTTGCATTTATATTTTTGAAGACTGTAGGGATGAGAGAAGCAAGTTAACGGAAGGGTGTTCCACAGTCAGGAAGTGCTAGAAAAGAAACTGTTGGAGTAGAAGTGGTCGGTTGCATTTAGCTATTTCAAAGAGTAAAAGGGTGGGACCTAAATGCCAATCGAGTAGCGCGCTTAAATTCATGTAATCGGGGTAACCGGGGGAGAAAAGCTAATCAGAAGTTACCATGAAAATATTTGTAAAAAAAGATAGGGGTGGGGGAAGCCATGTCCCGTTGGTGAAAACGTGACTGAAGTCAAAATGCCAGGTCAGGATCTAAGACATTGCAGATCCTTCTTTGGATTTTGTCAAGAGTCTCGAGACGAATAGCAGGAGCAGCTGACTAGATATGACAAAAACATTTTCTAGCACGGCCTAACTTTCCTTGCTGTAGGTGCAGCTATTGATTCACTGTAGTCGCCGCACTTACAGTTCTATAGTAAAATATTTTTGATGGAATTTCTATAGTAATATCATTTCTAATGTAATTCTTGACAATATTGGCCAACGGAGACGATTATACAATACCGTTGTCTGAAAAGCCACGCCATGGTTTGATCCTTTTATGGTTGTGCTAACACGAAGCGACACGTGTCCGGAGTTTATGAACCTACTAACCCTGTTCAACTACTGAACATCCTAGGTTATGCTTTCTCTCCCAGAAACTGTAACTAAGTCCCCCCAAGATCTTCCATGGGCCGTGTCACTTCAGGACGTGGTCGATTATATCACGAAACAACTACTTCTCCTTTGTAGCCAATAATAAATTTTGCTCCCTGTTCTACTATGTATAGAAGTCTCATTAGATAGATCATGCGTTGCGTTCATACCTTCAATATGTCAGGTGAGTGCTAAATTCTCCCACCCCTTTTCCTCATTATGTCACCTAGAAATTTCATTTGTCTTTTTTCAATGCTAATTACAGAGTGAGCCCTCACCTATTCGCGTTTTGAGCATTCGCCGCTTTGTGGATTTTTCTTTAGAACGTATGTACTTGTTATTCGCGGGAACCCCGAATATTTGCGTGTTTTTCGGAAGAACATATGTACAAATTATTCGTTGTGAACGCCTTTCATTTGCGTATTTTTTCGATAGAACATATTTAAAATATTCTTGTATTATTTTCCTGTTATTTAAGTGACTTAAAACATATAACAGTCCATTGTTATCGTAAAAATTGGCAGAATTGTACAGCTTCATTGTAAAAAAACAAACGCAAAAACATGCGTAGTGCTTGGGCTTTGTTCTTTGTTAGGGACTGCGTCTGGGGTCTTAAAAGTGGCCTATGCTAAATCTGAGGGGCATCATCACCGTTTTGTTTTTAGAAAATATTTTAAACTTTTTATTTTATATCTCGTTACACGTATTTTTTACAGTATTTTGAATGGTTGTATCGATCTATGCGTAAATAAAAACGGTTATTGTACGTATGAAAGAAAATTTAAGTGTATGGTCACCAATACTATTTTTCAACAATGTTTTAAAAAAGGGTCTGAAATGTTTCTAAAATGTTTAGGATGAAAGTTTAAGGCATATGGGGTTTTAAAAATCAAAATAGTTACTTATATGCAGTTTTAGGGGGTTACAAGTATTCGCGAATTCTAACTAATCACGGCCGGTTCTGGTCCCTTACTCCCACGAGTACGGGGGACTCACTTTGTTTTCGCTTTCTCTAAAACTTCGTCGTTGCTTACAGGTTCAGCCCATGGTACCCCGAGTGCTATTCTGTAAAACCAATTCTTCTAGATCCGTTCTGAACGTTGGAAATCATGGATCGTCACAATCACCTGTCCTTTGTCTCGCTTAGTAAATGTTGTCTTTTTGCTATATCTCCTAAACACTGTTCTGCCATTCATTTAAACAAGCTCGTGATGTCATGCACTGCTTTTCTCTATCCCGCTTGCCTTCACTATGTCATGTGTCTGCCAAATTTTCCAACTCTTTTTTCTTCATCATGTACTCTAGAAATTTCTCTTTTTTTTCAATGTTACGTAAGTCCTTTTCGTTTTTATTTTCTGTAAAACTTCGACGTTGCTTACATCTCCAGTCCATTGCACACTCGGTATCATTTTGCAGAATAGACATTTCTGTTGCCATAGTTCCATCTGCGGTAAGATTTTCTAGCATTCTCTACTATATATATATATATATATATATATATATATATATGTGTGTGTGTGTGTGTGTGTGTGTAAAAAATATGTAGAAAATAGGAAAGAACTCGTTAGGTAAATAATCCAAAGTTCTTTAGTATTTGTGTTATTATTTAAAAAAAAATAGTGCTAGATACAAAAGTAGAGCATAAATATAATTATTTATTTAAAAATATGATTCCAACACCCTACATAAGAGTTCTCATGTTTCAAAACAAGAACCGAAAACTTCAATATAATTATTTGAATTAAATTGAATTAAAGTACGAAGCTCTGTTCCATCTTCAAGCGAAATTTTTTTTGAATAACTAATTCTTGAAATGTACGCGTTTTTAATTAAAATTATTAACCCTTACGCCCCTTTTCTTTAGATAATTGATCTAGCCGTTACCATAGTAATTTTAATTTTAATAATGAATATGCTTATAAAGCGCGTAAATTTCAGGAATTAGTTATTCAAAAAAAAATTCACTTGAAGATGGAACAGAGCTGGTACTTTAATTCAATTTAATTATATTGAAGTTTTCGGCCCTGTTTTGAAACATGAGAACTCTTATGTAGCGTTTGGAATCATATTTTTAAATAAATAATTTATATATATATATATATATATATATATATATATATATATATATATATGTTATATATATATACATATATATGCATATATATATATATATATATATATATATATATATATATATATATATATATTGATACTAGTTGCACTATATGTTATATAGCCCCTTAGCACTAGAGATTGTATAGGGGCGACTGTTGTGAGGCGATCATAACAGTCTTCGTCTTTTTTTCTCATTTGGGCACCTCAAGGCAGTCCAATGGTTAACAAGCTTTTCTCGATAGAACAATTACGACTTAGTAGTGCGTTCGATCCTCACTAGGTGCCCCTACTTTAGGCCTTGTGCCACATCTAACCTACGGTTGGAAAATCGCTCAACCGGGTGATCGCTAGGTGTTTGTTCGGAGGTAAAATGAAAACTTCAACGTTTGGCTCAGCCAATCAAAATCAATATCCTTTTATTCCGTCTACCATCTGACCTCAAAGGTCAAAATGTGGAAGTCAGAGGAAATACAATTCTTTAAAAAAATAATAGTCTGCTAGACTATTATTTAACATTCCCTACCCAACAATCAACAAAAAGAAATTATGAATTTTATTTCAACTACATTATATTTAACATCTAACTTGTTATCTCTGTGACTGTTGTACAAGCACAACTGTGCCTTAGCAAGCATCGGTAACTGGAATTTCCCAGCCACCCTAGCACAACTGACGATATTCAGTCACACCCCCCCACACACAGACGAGGGTGTCATGCGGCACAAGGCCTTTTTAACGTGGGCAAACTAGCACAACTGACAGACACAAATATAAACTGTCAGATATTTACTAACATTTAATTGATGGAAATAATAATAAATGAAAGTTTATTGTATTTGTTTAATAAATTAATGTGGTGTGTTTTCAAAGTAAATAAAGCATAATCTAAAATGCATTCCGAGAGTAAAATAATTTCAGGTAAATTTCTCTTGGTGCATTTTCTATAGCACTAAACATTGAATCGACAGAGTGAATGAAAGTTTTTAACGTATTTGTTTAATTAACCCTATCAACAGTAACTTGGGTTTCTTAAGTTGCTTGTTTAAAAATAATTACTAATACTAATTAGAAAAAAAAAACATTATTAACAAAATAAAAAGAACACCTTACGACTTCGAGCTAATCAAACACCTGTCGTTGTGCATTACATTAGTGTTAAAACCAATCACACCCGAACCCGTTTCTCACTCCATCTTTCACGAAAATGATCCTTGGTCGAAGCTGGCGTTGGCCAACAGATGGCGACGACTCTCGCTACAGAGACAAAAGCTCGCTTGTAAATGTTTATTTTGAAACGGACACGAAAAAGAAGTCTCTTAAAATGGAGGAAATTTCTTTCACTTCTTACATGTTTCCAATAACAGCTGAACAAGCTTCGGAAACAATCAATCTCAAACTTTAATTAATGTTCGATAAGACGGGGGAGGAACAGTAATCAGTTGCCGGACACCATCTTGTCTCCGAACACTTTTAATATTTCTTTCTGTTTTTTTTTTTTTTTTTTTTTTTTGGGCAGGGGTATTTTCTTTTATGAAAAGAAAAACTATTTTCTTTTTTTTTTTTTAATTCATGAGAAATCTCTTTAAATTTTTCTTATCTTGTTTTCTTAACTTCTGAACTGAAGTGTAATCTTTGGTTTTCTTTTTAATTTTACAAAATGTCCATCTTTTTCATTGACATTTAACACAGGAGAATTACAACATCCGCGTTCTCTAACAAGGGAACTATGTCCACTCGCAACGCGTTGGATGATTACTCGGGCAGAGAGGACGTCGACGGACTAGCGGAGTCCGCCATCACTATTTTTATCCTCATTGCTTGTTTGCACTTAAACTTTAAGGCGACTTCTTCTTTTTATATACCGTGTCCATTTAGAACGTTGGCAATCATGTGTCTCCACTTTTCCCTCTCCCTTGTAGGTCTCAAAATGTTTGTCCTTCTCCCAAACCCTGTTCCGACATGCACTTGCTTAAGCCAGCTAGGCATGTCACGCGTTGCTTTGCCTTTTCTCTCTTTCCTTCTATCCGCCCTGTGAGTATCAGATTCTCCAAGCCCTCCTTTTTCATTACGTGTCCCAAAAATATCAGCTGTCTCTGCATGATGTTAAGTATAAGTTTCCTCCTTGTTTGCATCTTCTTCAAAACCTCATCATTGCTTACATGTTCAGTCCATGGTATCCTTAGTATCCTTCTGTAGAACCATACCTCCGTTTCCGCCAGGCTGTTCATCTTTGAGGAAACCGTCTAACATTCGCTGTCGTAAGGGAGTTCATATATCACGTAGCAGTTCAGTACTCTTTTCTTTGTTATCACCGAAATTTTCCTGTCTCTTAATACTCTGCTTAGCTTTTGGAATGCGTCTTTCGCCATCCCAATACGTCTTCGGATCTCAGCTTCGTACTTGCCGTCCTCTGTCAGAACGCTCCCTAGATATTTAAATTTCCGCACCTGCTTGATTTTAGTGTCCCCAACCTGTATAGTAATATTTTTTAAAGCCTGTACCACCCTAATCTTCGAACCAGATCATTCAAAAGGCAACATAAAATGCCAGAAATCTAAACATTAAGAAACATTCTCTATCTTCCTCTTCTTCTTCTTCTTCTTCTTTTTATTTCTTTTCTTCTTTTTTCTTTTTATTCTTCTTTGTGCCGCAACCCTTCAAAACGATCGTGGCTCTCCACAACTTCCTATCCTTTGTTAATTTTAGTAAGATTTGTCTTTTCGCCATCGCTCCTACTCCATGTCCTGCATTCCATATGCACGAGCTTGCTAGGTAAGCTGCTCGATCTTTTTCTCTCCTGGTTACTCTTGCCTTCACTATAATCTCCGAGTGTCAAATTCTTCAAGCCCTCCACCCACATTATGTGCAATTGAAAGTTCAACTCCCGTTCTGATTCTAAGTCTATGTCTGTTTTTTGTTTCCACTTTCCTTAAAACTGTTTCGTGTCTCACATGTTATCTCCATAGTATTCTCAGCATCCTTCTGTAGAACCACGTCTCTGTTTCCTCAAGCCCTAATAAATGAAATTTCCCTAAAGCTTTTTAATTGGTTATATTCAAATTATGCATGAGATTCAAAAAAATAATTAATAATTGTTAAACTATTAGTTTTGAGACATGGCCACAAGTATGAAGTACTTGTGTCTAGGGAAGGAGGTGAACTCATTAACCATAACCTCATGATGGTGGCCCTCTTGTTGTTTACACGATTTACATTTTTCGGGCTGTTGTCCTAATCTTCGTTGCCATATTCACGACGCTTCGGTCGTTGTACGCTCCAGCCTTCTTCAGGTGATTGTAATTTCGAAGATGGGGACAACAGTCCGAACAATGTAAATAGTGTAAATAATGGTAATACGTCTTCTCCGGTATATAGAAAGACATTTGTTGTTTATTAATATAAAAGCCTAAACTTTTCTCTTTTACCCGAGTTCTCTCTAGGCACCTCGAGGTGGTGTAATGGTTAGCAAGCTTGTCTCGCTAGATCAGTTACAACTGAAAAGTGAGTTCGATCCTCACTAGATGTCCCATATTTTCGGCCTTGTGCCACATCTAAGCTATGCTTGGAAAATAACTCGGGCACCTCGGCGTGGTGCAATTGTTAGCAAGTTTGTCTCGCTAGAACAATTACGACTGAGTAGTGATTTCAATCCTCACTGGGTGCCTCTTACTTTCGGCCTTGTGCCACATCCCAGCTACTCTTGGAAAATCACTACCCGAGTTCTCTTTTCGAATTTGTGAAAGTTGAATGCTACATTAAGTGCAATGTAAACTTTCTTTCCGGCATTAAAAATGTTATATTGGGAAACATATCTGTCAAACTGCGGTCAGGTTTTTACATATGCGATTCAACGAACCGGTTACAAAATAAATCTCGTAATCACCCACCCCCATGGCAGATCCACAAGATAATGTGTTGCGGTAAGAGCCAATTACCCTCCCTGCTATCATGAATGGACTGATCCATTCATGATGAATAGTCCTGAGTAATTGTCTAGCGGAAAAAAAGAAGATAATACTTTCGGCCCCCTTTTTATCTCGACTGGGTCACCTTTTATATTTCCCATGTGCGTATATTTGTTCTTCTTTCCCACTCCCTTAGTGCGAGAGCCTCTTGATTTTGTCCCATGGGCAGAATGCAACGGCCTCTCTCCTTCTTGAGGGTTGGACGGGCCCTACTGACATCAGTTATATTTAGTTTCTTTTGTATTAACATTTTAGTTTGTTATTGGGTTCACCTCTCTCCACTCTCATTTTGTTCATCCATAAATTTTTAAGTACACATAAATACTCATTATATTTTTATGGTATGGGGCACGTTTTGTGGGACCCCCTTGAGAGGCCGAAAAGGGGGAAGGGGTTGAGGTTGGTCTTCACTAACTATCTTATGCCTAGCTAATCCGATTCACGACCCATTTACTCATTACAATTTGCACATTCACCACAAAAACTCGTCCGTCGCCAACCAATCCGCCATACACCATAATACCGCATCCTCTCAAGGGGGTCCTACAAAACGCGCCCCACACCATAAAAATTTAAGGATAATAAATCATTTGTTGTAGAGTATTTTTCACAGTGGAGGCTTGTACTTTACTAAGTCGGTCCTAAAAGAGTCCGACGTACAAAACGTTAGGAACTTGAAAAAATAGTTAATGACGCAGCAATCTAGTTGTGGGGCTCATACTTTAATGTCTGACTCACCAACTCCACTGAGAGTATTTATATTTTGTCACCGCTCCCCCCCCCCCCGACAAGGGCATCGTGTGGCACAAGGCCGGTTTAACGTGGGATCTCCGAGCCCGTGGGATCTCCGAGCCCGTGGGATCTCCGAGCCCGTGGGCTCGGCCAAAAATTTGCCCTTTTAAAACCCGTATAAACGGGTTCAGGGTCGGTTTACCTCCACGAAAGAGACTCCGCCCTTCGGCGTAGCCTCGTTCGGGTTCCTTCCCGCCTTCGGGCGGGGAGTTCAACCGGTCAGCTGGTCGCTCGATTTCCGACTGAACTCAGACCAACTCCACTGAGCTTCCTGGCAACTGCTACTACTACTACTTATTATCTGTGGGAGAGTCTATTTACCATAGAATAGGTAGTAGAACGTTATTATATATAAAAATCTTAGATGAAAAATGAGACGGAAGAGAGATGAACCCAAACATAAGTAAACTAACCATAACTGATGCCAGTAAGGCCCGTCCAACCCTCAAAAAAGAGGGGCCGCTCTATTCTGCCCGTTGGACAAAATCAAGAAGCTCTCTCGGTCAAACGATGGTTATGTCTACCAAATTTATTCTTTTACAATCAAACCTTAGTCTACCTCTTTTTGTCTCTTGCTCAGACCAAACTTATATATACCTATGTGCGCTTGGGAATACCATATGCTGTAAGCTTGGATTTGCAGGTGGTACAATGGATAATATCTCGAAGATGTTAATTCGAGAGCCGGGTTCCATTTCTCGACGGTTTCGTTATATTCATTTACGCGCAAAAAAAAAACCCTTAGGAAATGCATGAATCCACCATTTCTCCCCGAGCTATGAGTTAATTATTAAGACTTGTATCGATAAATCATTATCATCACCCATCCCCCACCCACAAAAATTTTTTGAATCTAAGGATATTTTCTGGCTTTAAATAAACTGAAAAAGGGTTGATAATCCGTAAAAAATATTCCAACAACCAAAAATCTACCTATTTGCCTGTCGTCAGTGCCAAACTGATCCCTACCATTTTGAGTCTCCTGCAAGCCAAACCCAAATTCACTTTGTTGAATCTCATGCAAAAAAGAAACCTATGTCTAAGTTATTAAGTTTTTGAGTTTTGTGAATATTAAAACTCTGTTTTTAATTTGTGTCCATTTTTTTTTATTCTTTTGCAAGCTGAACATTTCTATTTACACTATTTACATTATTCGAACCGTTGTCTTTGCTTCACTTGAATTTCGAACCGAACCCTTTATTTAGTTCACGGGGGTTGATTACTCAGAATTAAAACAATCTAGATTGTTCAGAATTAGATCAGTCTACCAGCGTGGATTAAATAAAGGGATCGGTTCCAAATTCTAACGTATCTCACCTGAAGAAAGCCGTAGAATACAACGGCGGAAACGTCGTAAATATGGCTGTAAAGAAGAGCACAACAGTCCGAATGATGTAAATAATGTAAATAGTTACAACACTTCATCTCAGAAATATAGACAGATGTTAAATTGAAAAGATATCTATCAATGCATTGTTTATCAAAACAACGAAATCCGCCAATAAATGAACTAGAAAAGATTGATGCATTTATAAAAATATTAGATCTAACGAAATAATATTCTATTACGAAAACATGTTTACTCAAATTTCGATTTTGTTTAAATAGAAAAAAAACGACAAATGTTAGCTTCTATTATCAGTGTAAAACGGAAAGATTATAAGATAAATCAACTGAAGATAATGCTTATGATATATCCATTTCTTTTAGCAGTGTCAATCATCATTGGGGATTTAACTCCAATGCATTGATTTGAAGCCAGTGACAACAAAGTGGTCTCCGCTTTTGTGTGTTGTGTCTTCATATACCAATGAAACGATAACAAATCATACAGTAATGGTAGCTCAATACAGGGAAATTGAAAGTTTGAGTCATGAGTATTTTCAAATCAAATCAAATTGTTGGCTCTGATAGATGGGATTTCTTCTCTATTCACATGTCCCCTATCAAATTACAATAAAACTACCCTAGCATCTTTGATTACATTCAAAATTGAACAAAGGGGCATTTTTTTAAAAACGTGGTTTCGTATCATTGCGCTAAAAGTCAAAGAAATTTAATTTTACATGAAATAAAAGGTCAACACCCAACAGTAACAGTTTCGAAACGAAGCCTTAACTGGTAGAAACTGGGACATTTATTGGTTAGAACCAATACAAAGAGTAGAGAACAATCATATAGAATTAAGCGCAACTCATATTTGTGACGATTTCTTGTAGTTAATGTTTCAAAAATGCAAATAAATTCTTCGACTTGGAGCAGAAGTAATGAGAAAAGTAATAGTTCTGTGACTGTTTTCGCCATCAGAATTTTATTTACTTGTCTGCTTCTTGAGTAACAGAGTTAATTGCCCCGCACCAAAATGCTTCTCCCGCAAAGCAATCTGGTGTCTGGCTTGCAGCAATTTCTATCAAATCAAAATTTCCGTAATGGCTTTGCTCGACATTTGCATTAGGACTGGTTGATGAGAAAAACTTAATCTAAACAATGGATTTTCTTCCACCAGCAACAGCTGGCTGTATGTTTCAAAGGATGACGTTTGTCAGCTGACCATTCCTATCTGGCACCGCAGATTTAAGAGTTGAGACTTCAGGTCAGGTGTCTCTGCAAGTTCAACTCATTTCAAGAGAAAACATGGCGGAATTTATAAGGGAATCAAATTCGAAATTAGTCATTGTTAAAATACGAATATTTCCGACTTTCAGGGTAATGGATCGAGGCTCCGAATGAGAAATTGACGAGCCGTGATCGAATTCCAATCTTGTTCATTACATTCCCTTATACGCAAAGGTATGATTCCATCTCTGTTCCTCTCAGCTATGGGTTAAATAGTAGGACTTGTAGCGGGAAGAAAAATCATTGCTATCCCCAAAAGATTTTTAAGGCAGTTATCTTACAAACCAAAATATGTTCCGGTTTTGGTAATCCACAAGGATTAATATCCAATATCCAATTTAATTAATCCACAAGGATAGATAATCGATACGTCGTAAAAGAAATCAATCAATTCCAACTTTTAGCAATGTCTCGGGAATATTGAATGTTTTGAAGAGGGTAGAACCACCTCTTAATTGCTGTTTTTCCCAGTTCCAACTTGACCCCGGCTGGTAACACCTGTTAAGGTCTTAGCTAAGGCCAAATAGTGAACCCCAAACACTATGACAATATAGAAATGCATTTTCATAGTAAAAATACCAGCAATACATTTTTATATATAAAAAGTTAACAACGATACCAATTTATAGTAGAATTATCGTCAAGGGGTCCACCCCTTTTTAAACAAGTGGACTCGCCCAGTGTGTACTTGTACTGTTGCCGGTAAATACCCGGGGTGTTAGAGAAAGATACACTGATACAGTGAGAGAGTAAGAGTGTGAGGTAACCGCTTTGTAGGAGTCACAGTTGCACGTAAACTCAGAAGAAAGTCATACTTCGATACTGAATTTCCCAGACTGTATATATATATTATTATTGCTACTAACTGCATTTCTGGATCTACAAACCGTATTACCAATTGTATTATTACGTCAATACATTTATTTGCTATATTTCATTCCTGCGTTTGTCATTCATTTTGAGACCGGATTTCATCCCGGAATCCATAATAATGACCAATAAAATATTTTATAGCAAAATGACCAAAAATACATTTATCTGTAGTTGAAGCCATTAAACTATGTTAGAAATATTTAGATTTCGGCATTGTATAACTCATAGAGATTTGCTATGTCGCTAAACAATATCAACCAAACAACTTTCAGAATTTGATATAAATGAAAGCAATACTTCCACTGCAAAGAAAAGACAATTTTATTGGCAGAAAGTGAAGGAAATTTCAGTCTTTCTTCTTTATGTACGCTGTCCGTTCAGGCAATCATGGCCCTCCACATCTTCCTGTCTCTTGTAGCTCTTAATAAGTTTTGTCTTTTTGTTATTTTCCCCCAAACTTTTATTGTTATAAAAATGCATTTTATTTTATTTCTTTTAAATGTAAATTTACTCCACAATTAAAATTGTGAAAGCCGAAAAATCAGTTTACAGTGATTTAGCTATGAGGAAATATGGCACTGGCTGTAACATTCAATTTTCTTCTTCTTTTTGTGTTGTGTCCCTTCAGGACGTAGGCAATTATTTTTTCATTGATTTTTTTTCCTTTTTTACTTTTTCTTACCTTTTAATCTTTTTCGTCTAACAATTTTTATTTTCAGCTTATTTTATAATATTAAACATTAGATCTATATAGAGCACAATATTACTTCCTTGAGACAAAGAGATTACTTGTAAACTGCTGTACCGAACAACAATACAACACACAGAAATATATACCATACAAGTTTATATCATATATCGTGATTTTTTTTTCAAATAACTACCTACCAACACTGTATATTTTGAATTTATACTCCAATATTATATTAAATTTATAATAACCTTAAACTTTAAATCTCCATATAATATAGCGTTCCTTTCATGATACCCAGAATTAAAAAAAACAACTGTATTAAATAGTTCATTTAATATTTGTGCCTGATGAATTGGGTGGCAATGAAACTCTGAGTTGCACTACAAACGTAGGTATATGCATTTATTAACCACACACACACGCGCGCATATATATATATATATATATATATATATATATATATATATATATATATATATAGGTGTGTGTGTGTGTGTGTGCGGTCTATTGTCTCTTTTGTCTGTGGCATTTATTTGCACCGACTGTGTGTATCAATAGGTCCGAAAAGTGTGAATGATTCTACACAAGCCTTCACCGTTTTAATCAAATCAATTGTGTGGGGTTTTCTGGCGATATAACTTGTTTCATTCATTCTTATTTACACTCGGGAGCTTAGCCTTGGAGCGGTAGAATGGAGATCAACGTGTTTTAGTGGACTCAGCTGTTTTCCATCAGCTTGTCTGCATCGCCTTCTTGAATGCGATGCAGACAAGCAAGAGCAAGATCTAAAAGGTCAGCCAATCTAACAGTGATCTCATCCCACAATCCTTACTCATGCGCAATACGCGGCCTTCTTTGTAAATCACTAGCGATTCTTAAGTGCCACTTAAATATATCGCACAAAATTTCATATCTGAATCAATTAAGTTGTGAGATCCTCATACGTCGAAACCGACAGGAGAGCCCATTATATATGTGTGTGTGTATTTAACACACACACACACACACACACATATATATATATATATATATATATATATATATATATATATATGTACAGAGTACAGACCACCACTATAAGTTTCATGCTTTTACTCTGTCGTCACACGGTCGGGCGGTCGGCGTCTGTACTGAATTTGTTGACCCAGGCAAGACTAAGAAAGAAAAAAAATATGGACGGTGCGCGCACACCGTGCATACACCAAAGTCACACATGGAGCGCCGAAAAGTACCCAGAGAGCGAAGATCAAATAAATCCGTAAACATTACAATTATACACCTCCCCTACAAATTAAAATATAAATAT
>CAHIKZ030004103.1:835000-840000 GCA_903632075.3 Acanthosepion pharaonis | reverse complement strand
GCTAGATTGACAAGCGCTTAGATATCAATCGCCCTGATAACATACTGGATAAAAAGAGCAGTCATGAACGGATCCTGATAGACGTTGCGTCTCTATGTTTTTGCTGTCTTTCCTCTTGATTAAAACGAAATAATCAGTTCTTTATGTGATATTGATAAGACGTAACGCACCTAAAAACTAACGAACGAATAGACTAATAAAAATATTATTTACATATTCTTGGATAATGACGCGGTTCGTAAAGCCACATGCGGTTCTTTGAGCTTTAAAATGCGGCTCGTGGAAGATGTGTTAGCTGAGCTTCTTTTTCCATCACAGTTTAATATGAAAGGTAAATAAGAAACATTTCAAGGTTTATAATTATTTACTGGATATGCATTATGACCTCTCTGGATTAAAACGTAAGATATCTCATGTTCAGTAACTGTTATAGCTCCTTCCAGTATTAATGGTGGTTTCCGTCCTAATCTTTTATTCCAAGTACTGTGGAACGTCAACATCTTGATTATGTCATTATTTTCTCTTCAAGTTATACATGATAACTATTTTGGTTGTTATTGCTGTTAAAAGTCCACAAGTGATGTGGCTTCTGTTATTTCGTACAGCTCAATTTTTTAGCACCAGTCCACAATGATGGTCCTCGCTAAAACCTACAGAATTCATTTCTTCGAAACCATTTTTAATTCTTGTTCTGAGAAAGTAGATATATATATAGATGGCAGTTGAGATGTTTTGGAGCAAGTTTGTCGCTGTGTATGGCACTATATCAAGGGTAGCGAGTCACGTGCGGCTCTTTGAGCTTTAAAATGCGGCTCGTGGAAGATATGTTAACAGAGCTTCTTTTTCCGCCACAGTTTAATATAAAAGGTAAATAATAAACATTTCAAGGTTATCTACTGGATATGAATTGAGTCCCTATTAGATTAAAACGTAAGATTAATATTAATGTGCATATAACAAAAACGAATGTGTAAATTTTCTTTGTGCCTTGAGACTCTCAAACATCTGAACTTTATCGTATTTGACCCTAACATTAAGCAAGTTTGGCCACTCCTGATCTATATGAAAGCCTTCATTCAAGGAGAACATAACCCGAGTCTTTAGGTGTATCATTTGGTTTGGTAGCAATACATGGTGTAGTGCAAAAAAGCCACCAACGCAAGTTAACTTTCCTTCTGCAAAAAAAAGAATTTCAAAGTCAAACTAGTACAAAATATCTGAGAAGTGTTTTAACAGAGAACTGTAAGTGAAAAACTGAAATCCAAAGGCAGATTGGTATAGCAAAAGATGTCTTCGAAATGCTAAGCATACTATTACGAGAGAGAAAAACCAAAGAAAAGAGTATCTTTATATCTGTCCTCCTATATGGCAGTGAATGCTGGACAATCTCCTCAAAAATGAAGAGACTTGAAGAAACAGAAATGTGGTTCTAGAGAAGGCGGCTGAGGATACTATTGAATGAATATGTGAGCAAGGACTACGTTCTAGAGAAAATGGAAACAAAAAGGAAACTTATACTTAACATCAGGAAGAAACAGTGGAACTTTCTGAGGCACACAACGAGGAAAGATGCCTTTGAGAATCTAATACTCACAGGATAGATTGATACGACAGAGGAAAACAACGCAAAACATATTGAGCTTGAATAAATGAATGACAGAACAGTGTTTAGGAGAAATAATAAAAAGACAAAATTTATTAAGAGCTACAAAGAATAAAAATTGTGGAGAACCATGGTCACCTACGCCCTAAGAGGACACAGCACATAAAGAGAAATATAGTTCCGTAAGAATGAAACAAATTTTAAGCAATATATATATATATATATATATATATATATATATATATATATATATATGTATTTAATGAACAATAGACACTTTAAGGTACCATTACAATAATTTATTTCACCAAAATCCTTTTTAAAGGATTTCGGATCATCAGGTAACACTTCCAACAATGAAATGAGAGGAAAAATGTGATTAGAAATTGATGGGTAGAGTAATTTTTGTAATTAAACAGGGAGGGTGAAGGTGGCGGTTAAAGAGACAATACAAAATATAGTGAGGGTTAAATTTACATCTCTCTTAAATAAGCCTTAAATTGGGGTAGGAGGAGTGACCTAACCTTGACCTATTTATGTGGTAAAAGAAAAAGGAAGTGATATATAGGAATAGTGAGGAAAGGAAATAAAGTAAAGGGAAAAAGAGAGAGAAACGGTGGAAAAAAAGACAGACGTATCCAAAAGAGTTTCATTGCAAAGAAGGAAGGGGAGATGGAAGTGAATCGAAAGAGAGAAAAAGGGGAAAAAGGCCCAGACGTATTCAAAAAAAAAAAGTTTTTATGGCAAAGAGAGAGGGGGAGAGGAAAGTGAATCGAAAGCGAGAAAAAGGGGAAAAAAGATAAACATATTCAAAAATTTTTTATGGTAAAGAGGGAGGGGGAGACGGAAGTGAATTTTTAAAGTGTCTGTTGTTCATTAAATATTAGCTCTGTTCTTCACATTGAGCTCTCAGGATTTCATCCTCCTTGGATTTACCAATTCGGTTTACCAAATTAACTTAAATATATATATATATATATATATATATATATATATATATATATATTTAAAAAACATTCTTAGCGGTACAGAATATGCTGTAAAGACATTTAGCTGAATATTACTTGACATCATTAAAAACAAAAAATATATATAAAATAAAATAAAAAAAAATGAAAGGGGAAAACAACCTGTTTTACTCCCGCTTTTCAAGTTTTTTTTTAGTCGGGAATACAAAGGGTAAAATACAATAAATTTAAATTTGCGGATAATTGATGAGAGGACAAAAAAAAAGACCTTGGGTAAGGAGTACTAGAAACTAATAATAGCAATCCCCAGCAAACAATCACGCTGTTTACAGAAAGAAGGTTTTCAAGACTTGATATACACTGACTCAAGTATTTTTAGGTGAAATAAAGAGTGTGACTGGGACAAAACATTAAACCAATCAACACTAAATTCAACCGCACACTTTCTGTGCTCACAAATTGAGGATCCATAGGTGTTTGGGATCAGTTCATTTGGAACCCAGATTCCTTATCTTACTTGGTGCGTTTTGTTTCAATTTAGTTTAATTTTTTAGTTTAATTCTTGCAACTCGTCGTTGGAGAGTTCTCCCCATGTAGCTGATTCCGTAACCACAATTGTATTTGTATATAACAGAATTCATTTGATCAGTGGGGAGACATCCTTACGAATAAGTGAGAGCATCGGCCTAGTATTGAATACAGCACGAACCTCAGCGGAAAAGTAACACACACGGACACTGTATATATATATATATATATATATATATATATATATATAATGAAAAACAGACCACTTTAAGGTATCATTACAGTAATTTATTTCACCAAAATCCTTTTTAAAGGATTTCGGATCATCAGGTAACTCTTCCAACAATTTTCATTTAAAAAGGATTTTGGTGAAATAAATTATTGTAATGGTACCTTAAAGTGGTCTGTTTTTCATTAAATATTAGCTCTGTTCTTCACATTGAGCTCTCAGGATTTCATCCTCCTTGGATTTACCAATTCGGTTTACCAAGTTCTTCATAACTTATATATATATATATATATATATGTGTGTGTGTGTGTGTGTGTGTGTGTGTGTGTGTGCGTTATTTATCTCTGTGTGTTTGTACATATTGTTTTTTTACATATGGGGATACAACTGGTTAGAAAATATATATATATATATATATATATATATATATATATATATATATAAATAAAATTTAAATAAAATATTTGCTCTGGATTTACATTGAGCTCTCTGGATTGTTTCCTCCTAAGGTTTACTCATACGGATTACTTAGTTTTTCATAAACTATATATATATATATATATATATATATATATATATATATATAGGTAGATAGATAGATATAGTATGCCTCTTGATTCCTTGGGCCGCTAGAATACTTCTCCAACGGACGCGGTTCCGGGCGATCCTCTTCATCTCGGCCCTTGTCGCGCCGATTGCCTTCACCACACTTCTGCGCCAAGTCTGTTTCGTCGACCCACTTTTCGCTTCCATTGTGGATTCCAGTCAAGGGCCTGACTGGTGACGCTAGAAGCAGGCTTGCGGAGTGTGTGGCCGATCAAACCCTATTTCTGTTTCTTGATGTCCCACACTTTGTCGTTGGTGGCGATCTCGTATAGAGTTTTGATGTTCCAGGTCCCTTATCCTGATTATTGAATTAGTCGTCAGAAGAGTTGTCGGCGCAGCACGCATCATAGGCTCCACTTCGTCGGCGATGTCGTTGTTTGATGATATCGCTGTTGTTTCTGTAACAAGCCAGTTTTTAAGTGAGTAGGTTGTCAGCCTACTCCATAGCTCCCAATCTGGAGGACCAGGATGTGTTTTTAGTCTGGTTCCTAACCAACAGACATGTTGATCTTGGTTAGACCTGCTAAGGGCTAAAGCCCCCGCCTTTACCCTAACTCTGGAGGTCATTGAAGCACACAAGACGTCCTTCCACGTCAAGGTGACACCCCATCAGGACAGTAAGGACTATAATGCAAGAAATATTTTTTTTTTATGAAAGTAGTAGTAACGTCCCAGTGACCGAATAGGTAAAGGTCACTTTGAAATGCAAAAGTACAAACAAAGCTGATAATTTTACATATAATCTTGAGAATTAGTTGTCAGAATGAATACTCAAATCTACAAAGCAATCAAAATAATCGGAAACGTTTTTTGTTTTTTTCCCTTTCAATTCGTCACTACATTTTAATATCGATTACTATCCGTTCGATCGAATAAATCAGTTTTATTTCTTTCTGTGCATGTATGTGAGTCTGTGTGCGTGAGAGAGAGAGAGAGAGAGAGAGAGAGAGTGTGTGTGTGTGTGTGTGTGTGTGTATGTGTGTGTAAAATTGTGATCGCAGGCAAAATCAAAACGAACCATTTATTTTTATCTATTTTTTTTTCTGCTTAATTTTCTTTTCTTTTT
>CAHIKZ030004103.1:822500-832500 GCA_903632075.3 Acanthosepion pharaonis | reverse complement strand
CCTTCCTTTTCTTTTATTTTCTTTCTTTCTTTTTCTTTTCCTTTCCTTTTTTCTTTCTTTCTTTCTTTCTTTCTTCAGCCTTCCTTTTCTTTATTTCTTTCTTTCTTTCTTCCTTTCCTTTCTTTCTTTCTTTTCCTTTTTCTTTCTTTCTTTCTTTCTTTTCCTTTTCTTTATTTCCTTTTCTTTCTTTTTCTTTCCTTTCCTTTCTTTCTTTCTTTCTTTCTTTCTTTCTTTTCTTTCTTCAGCCTTCTTTCTTTCTTTCTTTTCTTTCTTTCTTTCTTCAGCCTTTTCTTTTTTTTCTTTCTTTTTAATTTCTTTCTTTCTTTCTTTCTTCAGCATTCCTTTTCTTTCTTTCTTTCTTCAGCCTTCCTTTTCTTTCTTTCTTTCTTTCTTTCTTTCTTCAGCCCTCCTTTTCTTTATTTCTTTCTTTCTTCAGCCTTCCTTTTGTTTATTTCTTTCTTCAGCCTTCCTTTCCTTTCCTTTCCTTCTTTCTTTCTTTCTTTCTTTCTTTCTTTCTTTCTTCAGCCTTCCTTTTCTTTCTTTCTTTCTTTCTTCAGCCTTCCTTTTCTTTCTTTCTTTATTTCTTTCTTCTACTGCTTTCCTTTCCTTTTCTTTTTTTCTTTTTCTTCCTGTCTTATGTTTCGTCTGCTTCTCTGTCTATATCTTTCTTTCATTGTCCCAAACGATTTCAGTTATCTTTATGTGTGCGTGCATATGTAAATGTGTGTCTCTGTCTGTCTGTGTGCGTGCGGTGGTAAAATTGTGATCACAGACAGAATCAAAAGGAACCATTTATTTTTAACGATTTTCTTTCTTTCTTTTTTGTTCTTACTTTATTTTTCTTCCTATCTTTCCGTCAGCTTCTCTCTGTTTCTCTCTGTTCCAATCCCACAAACACTTTCTAGTTATGTGTGTGCTCGCACGGTTGCGTGTGTGCGTGTGTATGTGTGTACCTACTTGCGAGCGTGCATGCATGTGTGCGTGCCTGTGTGTGAGAGAGTTTGTACGTGTGTGTGTATAGGTGTGTGTGTATGTGTGTGTGCGCGCACGCGCGCGCCTTTGCATGTGCGACTCTATGTGTGTGTGTGTGTTCATATATATGTGTGTGTAAAATTGAGATCACAGACCCAATCAGAAGCGAACATTTATTTTTATCTGTTTTCCTTTCTTTTTATTCCTTCTTTATTTCTTTCTTGCTACTTCTACAATTCTTTCTTTTTTATATTTTCTCCCCTATCTGAATTTCTGCTTCCTTCCGTATCTATCTATCTATATATACATACATACATACATACATATATATATATATATATATATATTAGCAGTTCATGCATATATATATATATATATATATATATATATGTGTGTGTGTGTGTGTGTGTGTGTGTGTGTACATATACATATATATAAATATATATATATATATATATATATATATATATATATTAGAAAGATCTTGGCATAATATATATATATTTTTTATATATATATTATGCCAAGCTTTTCTAATATATATATATATATATATATATATATATATATATATATATATTGCCAGACATTGAATTATGACACTTTTTGTCCCCACATATTTTGGCAGACCTTTCAACCACCCGATGGACCTTCATGAACGTATCTATCTATCTATCTATCTATCTATATATATATATATATATATATATATATATTAGCAGTTCATATATATATATATATATATATATATATATATGTGTGTGTGTGTGTGTATATATGCATATATATATATATATATATATATATATATATATATATATATATATATATATATATTATGCCAAGCTCTTTCTAATTGTGTCAACATCAGTTAAATGTAGTCATTGCTATTTGGTAATAAAATGTCTTCTTATTATGTATATTTCTCACAGTATAACTAAAAATAAAATAAAAATAATGAAACAGACAAAGAGATTTTTTTTTAAAAAAATAGTTCAACCAATTATTTTTGATGGGCATATTTTTAATGAGCTAATTTCAGATATAGCAAATCGATTCTTTATTATAGTATCAGGCTTTAAATATAGAGGACATTTACCGTTTTTCCTATTTTTGAAGTGCAACTTGCGTTTTTTTTTCTCTTCTTAACAAATAACCCGAAATCAGACGTTCATTTCTTACTTCATAAACTTTACCTTTCAATGCTTCTGTTCATAAAAGACTATGCGATTAAGACATCGATATAATGATTGTCTTTCTTTCTTACTTGATAATCCATTGAGGTCATCACGTTCAATTTACATCGAGAGCCTATCATGAGAACGCGTTAAGCTTTTGTTTTGCGTTTGCGCATATCTAAATATAAGAGAACAGAGAATATCTCCTCTTCCCAAACTCCAAGGGTATTTAAATAAGAAAAAGACAATTGTGCTTTGATTAAAAAGAAAACGTATTGTAGAGTAAGTAATCACTGAATTTTTATCATAAAACTTCGCTATTATCCAGTTACGACATTATTATTATTAATAATACCAGTTTCGACCATCGCGTTCCGAGATTTGTCTGAACGTTTCAGATGAAAGCAATAATCATTAGTCAACAAATAATTCAACCTAAAAAACCTTTCAACCTATCCTGTTTTGATCAGAACGTTACATTGGCTGCTATCCTCTACCCGACCTGTGTTATCTGAAAATTGATAAAATGGTGTCGGCATTGCATGATTATCCAGTCCTTCATGGCCACTCTATCTCCGACCTTCCTAATATTGTCACAATTGTTTACCAAGATTTTTTCCGACTAACATATCTTTCCTATATTGGTCATAACGATGTTGTAAATGTCGTAAAGGCAGCATATATCTGGCTTGAGTGGCTCTTAGATCTTGTGTTGAACGATAAAAAATAGCGTAAAAAAGATGAGCATCGTCAGTTTATCTTGTTTAAGACATTCCTGCAGCTATGTATTGCAACAATATCTGCAGTGATGTGTCTTAAGTATATTTCTTTACGCTATTATTCCCCAAATACATGAGCTAAGAGACACTCAAAGCAGAGCGTTACTGAATGTGATATTTTTATGAGCGTAATAATTGTAGATTTGGGTAAGTAAGATAAAATAACAGTTGACTTGAATAGTTTAACATTACAATGCTCAGGAAAGCATTCTTTCGTTTGTCTGTTCCCTAACGCAGCGACCATTGGGATGAATTTCCTAGCAATGGAATGCGAATGGTTCGGCTTTATGTAAATGCCATGGCGGGTGTTAGCTGTAAAGCTTTGAATTGATAGAACTATGGAATATGCCTCGTTAGAACCTCTTCTATGGAAGTAGAGATAGAGTACTATTAGTACTTCTGACGTTGAGTCTGTATGAAATTGCTTGTAGACCGGAGAATAATTCATCGCCTACAAAGTCGGGTAAATATTTTTGAACTCTGTCAAGGTTGGAAAGAGCAGCACCAGCTTAGATATAGCGGTGATACTCCATTTTTGGTCTGGTGTAACTCTTGTAAAGATAGAGCTTATCAGGTTGTCTCAGGTACTTTATGGAGTGTTATACGCAGCCGACTATTTCTTTTTCAGTGTTTTCAGCAATGAATCGATTCATGTTTTGAATTCAGAGGTTTATTCCTAGACTGGTTGCTATATCAAGGCAAGAGAGTCGGATCTGGCCTGTTGTTTAACCTATAACTGGAGGAGTGATGGAGTCATGCTTTTTTCCAAGAGCATGAGTGCGAAGTGAACAAAACAAAAACAAGACTGGGAAGCGTTTGAACAGAGGACAAAGTACAACACCGAGATCCGAAGGCGTATTGGGATCGCGAAAGATGCCTTCCAAAAGTTTAACAAAGTATTAAGAAACCGAAAAATTTCGTTAGAAAAGACTACTGAACTGTTATGTAATAGCGGTCCGCCTATAAATCAATGAATGCTGAGAAATCACAATCGTAACAAAGAGGACAATTTTTTTAAGCGTTTCACCCAAGCAAGGCGGGAAGCCACTAGGACGCAAGGGGTTACAGAAGATTTGGAGCAAGATCAGATAGGAGTTATAGAAGAAAGGATGAGGAGAAGGGTAGTGGATAGATCAAGGCAACTGGAGATGTCGACTGACATTACATTTGGATAGTTGGAAATTATAGCTTTAAGTGAAACAGGAATAGGGAAGGGAGTTCCACATGCGAGATGTGCGAGATAGGAAGCTATTGGAGTAGAAGAGACGGCTACATTTAAAAGTTTCTACAGTGTAGGGGTGAGAGCGGGATGCCAGTCTCATAGGGCGCTTGAATTCATGAAGTCTGGGAACCAGCGAATGCAGCTCCTCGGAGCAATTGCCATGAAAGTATTTGTAAAAAAGACAGAGAGAGGCGACGGCGCGTAGACGAGATGCCAGAACAGGGCCAATTATATTGCATATCCGCCTCTGGAGCCTATCAAGAACCCCGAGGCAAACAGAAGGGGCTCCAGACCATATATGGCAGCAATACTCCATGCAAAGGCGAATTCAGGGCACATAATCAGGAAAGAAAAGTTCAACCAACAGGACATACGGAAGACAAAAGTGACAGAGGAAAACAGCGCATTATCTGCCTAACGTAAGAAGAACTGGTTTTAGGGAAGACACCAAAAAGATAAAATTTAGTAAGAGCTACAATGGACAGGATATTGTGGCGCGCCATGATCGTCAGTGCCTTGAAATGATACGGCGCACGGCGCCGAATTCTTTCTGAGCCTCTAACCGTTACACTATCCAAGAACTCCTTTATTCGAAGCGTTTAATCGGTTGTTTATATAACATAAACTTTAACTTAACGATCAGGATTTTTGATTTTGAATCGTTTTAAGATCATCTACTTTAGCTAGATAAGACACACATGACTCGTTCAGGCGACCTATCATGGCCCTGCATCAAATACGGGAGATCTCTCAGGATGCCTCGAGTACCAGCGCTGAGTTTGTTGGCATATTTTGTTGCTGGTCGACTGATTCATGATAAACCTTTCCAAAATAGAAACTGTAATCTGGAATTGGAATGAAAGCAAAAATGGATGTAGAATTAGAACATGCTAAAAACAAGAAATCATCAAGAAATTTAGTATAGGATATAAAGAAACTGGAAATCGAATAAAATTTGCAAGGGGTAGTTTCGCCTAATACCACAAATTGGTACAAAACCAAAACATTAACCAAAGACATCGTCATGTTCTTAAATAGACTCGTCAGATCAAGTCTTTCGTATAGATATCATGCATGCCACCCAAATCGTTCAAATTCATATCTAAACCTTCAGCTGCACAAAAAAAAGGTTTTCACATCAATAATTAAAACAAACTTCGAATGAATGAACAATGTATGTTTTAGCAAACGTTGCGTACTAGAATTACAGAATCACAAAAAATCGTGATAATCAACAGAAAGCACATCACCTGAGCAATTTCAACAACAGCAACAGTTACAATAGATAACACAGATGATTCGGAGGGAAAATAATGTCAAAAACAAGTTGTTGTTTAGGAAGGAATCCCCCATCAGTATTGGAAAACATGATAAAAATTAGTGAAAACCAGAAAGCTATTTTGAGAACAATTGTTTTAATAGAAAGATTTCACTGTAAGCCTCTACTTTGAGTAACTCACACGCCTTATAAGTATAATGTTATATACAAAAAATGTATGCAGTTGTATGCTCCATTCAGGTTCAATTCTAAGGTCTTAGTCGAAAGATATGCGGGCTATTGCTTACGATCGAATCCCCCATCAATATTGAAAAAAATGATAAAAATTAGTGAACACCAGAAAGCTATTTTCCGGAAAAAAATTGTTTTAATATAAAATATTTTACTGTAACCCTCTAATTTGATTGATTCTCATGCCTCGTAAGTAAAATGTTATATATAAAAAATGTATGCATTTGTAAGGTACATCCAGGTTCTATTCTAAGGTCTTAGTCGAAGGGTATGCTGGTTATTGCAAAGTTGGACGTCCCCTACTTGCCTAGTGTTATATAGGAATAAAATCACGTTTGAACATAGATTGCCAGTGAGCAAACACAGGCGATCCCATGACCATAGATAAAGTATATATATATATATATATATATATATATATATATATATATATATATATATATATATATATATATATCGACTCTCCCGTCGAATTCGACGTATGAGGGCCAAGCAGAGTAGTTCCGAGGAAACCGACAGCCTGACAACAACACATGAGATTTGATTATAGTGGTGAAGGTTTCGTGCAGGACCATCCACACATTTTGAAGGGCCGAATACAGAGACCTGGTGCACTTTGTGCCACAAGGTCTCTGTCCCCAAACTACCCTCCGCAGGTTTTGAATTCAGAGTTGTCCTTCTCCTAGACCAGTTACCATCCAAGGCTATAGAACCCAGTCTGTCCTGCTATTTACCGAAGGGTGTTATCACGTAGGTGAATGTAATGGATTCGACTGGAATTCGAACTCGGCTCTCAGATTCTTCAATTCAAAGCCGTTATCTATTACAGCACCGTGCCTCATATATATATATATATATATATATATATATATATATATATATATATATATATATATATATATATATATATATATATATATATATATATATATATATATATATTAGCGTAGCGTCTAATTGATCACATTTTTATTCTATCCTCTATTACTATACGTATCACCCTTTCTATTCTATTTTTTATTACTATTTACGGTTCGCGATTCTCTTCTTTATACTGATCACTATATGGATCACTATTCGGGGTTATATTTTGAGCGAGTATTATCGAGCAAGCACTATTAGTACGAGTGTTATTCGAAGGCGTCCGACACTAGTATTGTTCAACGGCGTTACTAGAGATTTATCTGCGAGTACAATGTCTCTACTACAACGACCATTAGAAAAATGACAACGGCTATTCGTTGACATTACATACGTGGCAGCGAGTGTTCGTTGGCATCAAAGAACACAGTTCACTGTAAACTAGACTAAACTTAAGGTCAGTTATCGTCCGTTTTTTCCCAAGGCTTGGAAAAGATTTAAGGATAGATGCGACTCTATAAAACAGAGATTAAGCTAATTCTTCTAGAAAGAAGAAAAATCCAACATAAAACAAAACGTAGCCTGGATGTGCTTCTCTTATTAGAATGCCGGACAAGAGGCTGAGGTTCCTGTATGCTACATAAAATAATTTGTTTTCGGACGTGTTCAGTAATTCTACAGGGCGAATAAGTCGGTTTCAGCCCAGAGAAACCGCCAGGCGCTACCATATTTGTTTTTCTGCCTTCATGTGTGGATGAATCGGCCTTGAAGGGTTCGGTCTTGTGAGTCACTAAATCCGTGGATATGGGAATTTGGAAAAGATTAAGATAGATTGAGAATGATTTACTCGGAAACTCGGAATAACAGAAAAAAATTCTTAACTATCACTTAAAGCCTTAGATTTGAAAGAACTCCGATTGACAAGTAAAATAATATTGCCCAGACCAAAATGCTTAACAACCAAAACATCTAGGTAATGTGTACACCGTACATGAATTAAATATTGAGGATGTTTCTGCATTTTTTTAGAACAATTCTTTTTTCTCTTAACAGAGGAATTTCGTAGAAAAAGTTTACTTTTTTTCAAAAGCTAAGCAAAGTCTGAAGAAATAAGGAAATTTTGTTAGAAACAAAGGAAAAAAAACAGCACTGAATTGCTGCGCAATCACAGCCCTTTCTATATGGAATTTAATGTCAAACAATTTCCTCACTGATGAAGAAAAATGTTGCGGCAATGAAGACATGGTTCTACTGAAGCATGCTGAGAATTCCATTGGTGAAACATGTGATCAACGACGAAATTTTGGAAACAAAAAGAAACTTATATTTAGAATCAGAAAGAGAAAGTTGAATATTTTTGGGAGAATCTTCAATGTTATTGGTCCTGACCTGGCATCTCGGCTTAAGTTACTTTCTCACCGCCGTAATGTAGCTTCCCTCTGCCTTTTCTATAAATATCTTTTGTAATTTTTTTTTCTTATGAGCTTTTCCTATTGTATATGTTAGAACTTCAGAGAGACGTTGTATTAGAGAGATGGTAGTAAGAATGGTAAGTAAAAATATTTCTTCTTGGTGTAAGGAATATTATACTTTCTTTGGCTCAGTGATTGTTGCTAGCTGTGTTAAATATCGTACAGAGGAAATCCAGACATCATCATCCCTCTTGTGATCTTGTGCGACATTTTCTGTATACACAAAAATAAATATCGCTTTCCTCTTCGAGGCCTAGATTTTATGAGTTTAAGCGCAGTACTAGATTGGCGGCTAGGTCTCATCATTTTACATTTGATATAGCTAGATGTAAATGTAAGTTCTTTGCTACAAATTTTTCTCATGTACTTCTTGTTTGTGGGATTCTCTTCCGCCATATTTCTTTCCAGTCAATTCCAGTATGATGTTTAAAGAATATAAATGCAATATCGATCGTTGCCTTCCGTCTTCTTAATTCTTGTTCTTTTATTGTTCTTTCTACTTACAAATGTGTTTTTTTATTTCTTTTCTCACATTCTGTCACACTCAGTAACCGTCCTTGCGTCCCAGTGGCTTTATTGTCTTGCTTGGTATGAAATGATTAAAAAACACAACGAAGTCTACTTAAAGAATTTGACACCTACAGGATATACTAAAGGAAAGAGTGATAAAGGGGACCATCAAAGAACATACCTAACGAGATTAAAACATTAGGAAGTTGAAAAGATATTTTTTTTTAAATTGTTAAAAGCAACAAAGGAGAGGAAGTTGTGAAGAGTCACGATCCTCTTTGACTATTTCGAAATCGAATTTTAGCGTTACCTCTCAATAAAATCATTAACATGTTGCTAGAATTATTTTTTCTAATTATAACAGATTTCTTTTTCCTATTTTTCCACGCTTAGCTCAGTTTGATACTAATAAATACTGCGCCTGAAGAGGAAGCAGGGAGTTCAGTCTGAAGTCTCGAGTGAAGCCCGTCAGGAGTCTGTCAGTCAGAGCGAGCGAGCCAGTCAGTCGAATCAGAGGCAGTCCGAAACGCGTTCAGACAATTACTACTAAACCTGATTTTTCATACTAACACTTTCTACTTCTCTGTATATATTCCTGTTTGTAATATATCTGTGTTATTCCATATACGTGTTCGAGTTCTTCTTTATTGATTCTACCTTTGACTATCACCGTGGTACAAGGAACCGGACCATAACAGATACAATATCAAATTAGTGTGGCACCCGAGGTGGATCAAACTGCTTACGTCTGGGAACTGTCTGTCAGACTAGCGTCGTTACATATCGCTCTGCAGCAAGAGCCCAACACAACGAATTCGTAAGCGAGATTGATCGCGAGGCTTGTTCTAACTCGCTTCTAACTAACTTTTTATACTTAAAATTCTTAAAGTGACAAATGTTATTATCGTTTTCCTAATTGGTGAACGATTTCTACACTCGATCAGGGTTAATTCCTTTCTTCGTTTTCATTATTTTTTTTTTCCGGAGACATATTGATTGGCAACATCGGCATGCACTTAGAAGGAAAATTGAAATACGTACACGCGGGAAAAATTGTTTCGTCTGATTCTGTCTGTGATTTCAATTTCATTGCGAACACGGAAAAACGTGATTTACTTAATTCGCGTGTGCGGTAATGGACATTAAAATGTAGCCAACGACTTGGAAAGAACTTTACCGAGTACATTTAATACATATGAAATGCGTTAAGTTAATTCTGTCGACTAATGTATATATTTATGCGTTTCGATGAGCCTACTTACTTAAAGACCTCGTTTTCTGCCAATTAAATGAAAAATTTTCCAAATGTCGTCACTTCAAAATGTTGACTGTCCAGGGTTAAGTTTAGCGCTTTCATGACTGTAATATTATGTCAGTTTAAATAACAGTTTTTCTTTTTAATGGAATGGTATCCAGATTTATTTTTTATCTCTCTATATAAAACAGAGGATGTATGTGTATCTGTCTATCCGTATGTCTATCCGTGTGATACCTTT
>CAHIKZ030004103.1:725000-817500 GCA_903632075.3 Acanthosepion pharaonis | reverse complement strand
AATGCGCGAAAAGAAACTGCTAACATAGAATTTGCGGTTACACCTTTTGTCATTTCAACCGTAAAATGATGAGATCTTCAATTTAGGTATTACCATTTTAGTGATATATATTTCTGTTACTCGCACTTTTTGATATGAATTGTCTTTTTTTTTGTTATGAATTGTTTTTTTTTGCTATGAACTGTTTCTTTTTGCTATGAATTGTTTCTTTTTTGTTATGAATTGTTTCTTTTTTGCCATGAATTGTTTCTTTTTTGTCATGTATTGTTTAATTTTTTGCTATGAATTGTTTCTTTTTGTTATGAATTGTTTCTTTTTTGTTATGAATTGCTTTGTAATGCCTGTTTTATGACTCAACTATAATTTTATACCTCTTTGAAAATATTTCAGCACACTTGCACCTTCATACCCATGATAAACGAAGTATCAAAATGGCGTCTTTCCCCTTGGCACCGTTATTATTTTAACTACCTTCACTCCTCAGCAAGGATTTAAAAAGCAATGAATGGAATTGTATTAAAACCTAAACATATGAAAGCGAATTTATATATTTTTTGTTCTTTAGACTAGACAGCAAAATAATAATCACTATTTATTTATTTATTGGATTGGTCATCTGAATGGTTGGAAAAATATTGGCTTCGAACTTTATAAAATGGTAAAATAATAAGGATTTCCTTATAGTTGGTTCATATATTTTAATAATTCCGTAATTTTTTATAAATTTTAATAAAAAATTGTTTTCATATATATTTCTTTATAAATTGGTAAATGATAAATATTACATTGCATTAGTTTTAATTGTATTAGGTTTTAGAATGTTGTAAATATAAATTATTCGTGTAAATAAACAATCTAATAAATAGATAGTGTTTAATATTTTTGTTTTAAATTCTCATTCACTGTCATCAGATGTTCACATCTTATTACAATTCTAATCATTGCTTTTTAAAACAAAACAGGTTGCCGAGAAATGATGTTAGTTAAAATAATAGCTGCGTTAATGAGAAAAAACATAATTTTGACACTCCAGTGTCCATGTTTGTTAATATTTTACTAATTATTCCTCTAGATAACTAGTGAGCACTTTATTGACAATAATTCTGTTGACCTTGATATTCGTTAAATTATTAAATTATATAATTTTACGTATATCTCTAGGTGTTGCTACGCAATTGTCATTGATATTCATGGCAGTGTTAGGCACGAAGGAATATTCCCAATGGGCATTTACCAATTATAAGCATTATTATATATGTGATATAGTAAAGACTTAATAAACGGCCGAAACAGAATGGCTGAAAGAAGAAGAATTTATCCCACAAAGAAACTTTAACATATGGATACAACAAGCAGTTTGAAAAGGTAGAAAAAAGAGACGGTTTTACCTGTAATAATTTCCAACGGGAAAGGGGCAGGTTAATGGTTTACTTTATGTTTCTGGTGAGACCATGTGGCCATCTCTGTCCAACCTGACACTGTGGACTTGTGCCGTCAGTCTTCGCCGCAGCCTACATCGAAGCTGGCGTTCGGCACTCTGTGAAATGACGTCCCTCATCAGCCGTCGCTGGACGATAATTTGGCCCCACGTAATGCGCATAGTTGCTTTATACAAATCCTAGAATTTATCCATCTGCGTACCATTTAGAATCGTGGTCAGTTTAACACCGGAGCAGGAAAGGATAAGATAATTCTCAGTCCCCGTAACTAGTACCATGCTGGTGCCTGCCAACGTTTCTTTGGTTCAATACAGGTAGTGCTACCGTAGGTTAGTCTATATACAGACAAAACAATATGTCAACTACCAAAAATGTTTGTACCGATTCCAAACATGTCGGGAAAGTTCAAGAGAAACATTTTGAGGAGTATCTTAATTGCAAACAATTCCTTTTTTCTTTTTTCATTCCGAAAGTCCATAATTACTTTGTTATATTACAATCGATACAACTCTTCTTATTCTATTGAGACATTTTTTTGAAAAAAAAATTGTAAACAATTTTATCACTTACAAACATGGCAGTCAGGACACGTATTGATTAGCTGGTTTGTTTTTCAAAGATCAAAGTCCTTTTTCGTGAATTGATAAAACTTCTCTATCGTCTCACGGAACTTATTTTGTTTCAGTGAAAGAAAAACATGCAAAAATTGTAATTTGGCTATTTTTTCCTCCCCAGTCTGGCAAATTCTCGTTTCAATTAAGAAGAACTAAAACATCTTTTAAAGGAAGAAAAGAAGCCGATGGTATAATATATATATATATATATATATATATATATATATATATATATATATATATAGTAAAAAAAATCGTAAATTATCTCATATGGGGAATTACCTCATATGAGGTAACTTTGGATTTTATTCCCCATGTGAGGTAATTTGCGATTTTATTGTGCTCTGTAATAATAAATAGATTGAGCTCTTTTTGCGGATCAGTTTTAATATTTTATATTACTAGGTTTCACTTGGATTATATTCCAACGGATTTATTATCTTTACTATATATATATATATATATATATATATATATATATATATATTATTTTTTTATAAAAAAATTATAACATAAGTATGTTATAAAAATCACTACAAAATAGCCATTTTGTTTCAACACACTCTGTGTCTTATCAAGTGATGATGTTGAAAATAAAATAAATGGTTTTAAAAGTTTCAGATTAATTAACGATCCTACACTAGGGGGAAAATTGTTACAAAAGCTAGAATAACCAATCAAAAACGAAGTATAAAAAGATTCAAAAGCTTGACAACGAAATCCTGCTCTAATAGCTTTTCAGATCTTTAAATACGTGTAATATTAAAAATAATTTATACTAACTAATAATTATAAAATTATATGATAAAATTTATATTAAAATTAAAAACTGGCAATTTTAAAATCCAAATTTAATCACTATTAAGTTTAAAAACTACAAAATTATTGAGAAAAGAAAAAAAATATATATGTTTATTCAATTCATTTCTTCATTGAAATTACGTTCGACAAGACGCTACAATACATCCGGTCATTTGACAATACATGTATATATATTTTTTTTCCTTTTTCCCTTTCTTTTCCGTTTTTATTTTAAAGTTTGTGAATGTGGTCTTAAACTCACGCGTAAAACAACAAAAACACAATCAGATTATAATACATAAGCACCCAGACATAATTAGATATACACACCCACACACACACACACACACACACACACACACACACACACATACACACACACTAAAAAAAAAAAAGAGAAGGTGGGGGGGTTACATGAACATCTCTACAGCCCTTTATGAAAAAAGGAGACGTGGAAACTAACACTTATACACACACACAGTTAAATGTGAATACACTCTACATACACATAGACACCGATAGATACACATACATACATCCACATCAATGACATAGACAATGAGAAATCACAACCAATAAATATTTCAGACTTAAATAAATGCTAACCACTTATTGAATTATAACTTAAGGGAGCAAATATACAAAGATAAAAATGGTTAAAAATAATATTATTTAATATATTGAAACGAAAATTTTAAAACCATAAATATCAATAAAAATATATATTAATCATATAAGTTGATAATAGATTCATTATATATTAGGCAAAGAAAAACAAGATAAAGAAACCCACAGATATATACATATATATATATACACGGCAGCAAAAACAAATTAACACACATAAATATACACTCATACATACATATACATACAGAAATACATACAAATAAATATATAAACATAAACATATATGCACATATACATATCTATGATAACAAGGACACATGCAAGCACATATACATATAAACATATATATATATATATATATATTTATATATATATATATATATATATATATATATATGTATATATATAGTTGGATAGATAGATTGATTTGTGACCCACGGTTTCACGCTTTAGCGATCGTCAGACAACGATCGCTAAAAGCGTGAAACCCAGGGTCACAAACTCACATCTATCTATCCAACCAAATATGTTAGCTCTATCTCTGATATTGAGCGCTTTTCTAATAAGTACCATATATATAATATATAAATAATTATACATATATATATTTATTTATATTTATATACACTTTTCACATATATATATATATGTTCATACAGGTTCCATTAAATAATATAGACAAGTGTTGCCTATATATATATATATATATATATATATATATATATATATATAGGCATTCTTCATCATCACTTGATAAGACACCAAGGGTGTTGAAACAAAATGGCTATTTTTGTAGTGATTTTATAACATATTTATGTTATAAATTTTTTTTTATTAAATAATTATATCTGCTCTACTTTGTATTGAGCACACTTTTAAGAATAGTATTTGTTGCTTATTGGAATTCATTCCATATACACCAATCATATATTTCTTATATATATATATATATATATATATATATATATATATATATATATATATATATATATTTCCTCACCGGTAGCGAAGCTCTGGCAATGTGCGATATTATATATATATATATAATATATATTATACATCAAGCATGCAATTACAAAAATCAATCTTACACCAATAAATAATACATAAATTATATTTAACTTAATATAAAAATAAAGGTAAGGAGAAAGCAAGCATTCAATTGCTGGCATCTTCTGCCGAATAGACGGAACGATTGCTGAGATGCTGAATATAATATATATATCAGCTTTTAATTTTATATTTATATATATATATATATATATATATATATATATATATATATATATATGCATGAAACTTGAGATGCTGAATATAATATTAATCAGCTAATTTTATATTTGTATTAATCATATATATATATATATATATATATATATATGCATGAAACTTGAGATGCTGAATATAATACTAATTAGCTAATTTTATATTTGTATTAATCACATATATATATATATATATATATATATATATATATATATATATATATATATATATATATATATATATATGTGTGTGTGTGTGTATATGTATGTGTGTGTGTGTGTGTGTGTGTGTGTGTGTGTGTGCAAGTGTCATTAAAAATGATGTTCTGTATGTTCGAGCGCTTTCGGCTATACTTTTAGCCATTATCAAGGATGTTTTTAATTTTAACTGAATGTATGGATTTTTTGTGTATGTATCTAGAGTTATAGGATTGTTTTATTGTCCAAACACTATAAATTTAGATACGCATATAAAACAATCTATGCATTCAGTTAAAAGTAAAATCAATCGCTAGAAAAATTATGACTGAAAAGTGAGTTCGATTTTCCCTCGGTGCCCCATACTTTTGGCCTTGTGTCAGATCTAAGATACGCTTAGAGAATCAACACCTTATAAAGAAAAAGAGTCTGGAGAAAAAGGGAAAAAAAAATTCTTACTAGCAGTAAGGTTTAGCTTCCCATATTGTCACGTGACCGATACGTGGCAATGGATATGCGAGTGGTTGTTTCAAAGTTCTCTGCTTGCTCAAAATAATCCTGAGTTTGACTGGCCATTCGGGAATCGAAAACATCTTAAAGGAAAGGCCTCACTTCTAATCTGTCTTTTTTTTTTTCTCTTTTGCTCGTCACATTAGCGATTTGGATGCTCCACAAGATGCATGAAATATGCCTCCCGATGAGGTATCATCGTAAAGCAAACACCCATCTTAGTTTTGTAAAAAAAAAAAGGTTATACTTTTATTTTCATATTTAAGAGCGTCTTTCCTTGAAGAAATGAGTTTAGGAAAAAAAGATTAAAACAAATTGCTCAAATTCGTCCACTTTAACCGTAGATATATTTTTCCATCCCTTCAGAGCTTATGGGATCATGGCTACCCAGAGATTACATTTTAATAATTATCCGCGTAAAATTGCGACCTCTTGGGAAAGAGAGTGGAGTTGGTTACGGTTTCCGTATTCAAGGTTTTGATTTCAAAAACTATCACACGCGGCTAGAGATCCCAGTCTACCCTGCTATTGAACACAATGTTTGAGAGATGCATCCGTTTCCCGACGTCATTAGTTCACTAGTGAAAAGAATAGGTCGGAATTTAATCTCAGTCTGGCGATTCCACTTTTTACGCTGATAACTGTTACATAGCTCGCACATCGTGTAGCAGCAGGGGTACACAATAAAATATCTTTTTTTTCGAATCCAATCCATCGTCAATTTGTGAGTAAGCTGGCCTTTTGATATCATCGGAACGTGGAGTCTGTCTCCTAAGTGTGAGTTGATCTTGACCTTATGACTAAATAGACAGAATTGTTTCAGAAACGGCCGATGGTCATGCTAGCAGAAGTCTTCGTGACCGAGGCCTTGCATATGCTGGCCTTGTTCAAAATGTTGATCGTGACAGCTCATGCGCGCTCTTCCAAGAATTGTATCAAAGGCCCGCTCAACATAGCTGCGGTATGTGGGTGTTGGGCGAACACCTGCAAAAAAGATTGACTATATTACTCACACTTATTAAGCACGACTTTTACAATGACAAAGGGAACCGTTACAATTTTTATTTCCTTTTGATCTTTTTGAAGAATAAAATAATTACCATCATTAAGTTTGATAGGAAATAACTTTGTATAAGAGATACGTATTTGGGGGACTGTATTTATTTAAAGAAATATGGTTTAAGAACTAATGGTAATGGGGTAGTTGGTAAGAGTTAATATTTCTAATAGCCCATTATAGGCATTAGTATATCGGTGATATGCTAACACTTTAGCACAACGGGAGGAAGGACTAGGACAGCTTAAAGAAATGAATGCCAAATATGCTTTGTGCACGCGGAGTTCTTATATACTGCTGTTTCGTACAAGAAATTATATACAAATATATTACGAAATGGACAAAGTCTGACAGTTATTTTAAGACATTTTTATGTTTATACATTCTTTTTATAGATACAAATATTTAAGTAAATGCTCTGTTTTATAATAAACAGTATTAAACAACATTTACCGGCCTGAATGTCCGAGAAATTTTCACAGAAAATATTCGTCCTCCGACTGGATTCGAACCTGTATCCTATACGGAACCGTCATTTAGCTTGACGTGCCTTTAACCGATTTGGCCACAGAGGAGCGTTCGGTTAGCAAGGTCGAATTTTACTGTATTTGAACTTCAATCTTCTATGAATCTCTCACGTACATTCATATCTGCTGATGGCGTATCAAATGTAAAGAAATGACCTCACATATTATGAAATGGACAAAATCCGACAATTATTTTAAGACATTTTTATGTTTATACATTCTTTTTATAGATACAAATATTTAAGTAAATGCTCTGTTTATAATAAACAGTATTAAACAGCATTTACCGGCCTGAATGTCATAGAAAATGTTCGTCCTCCGACAGGAATCGAACCTGTATCCTATACGGAACCGTCATATATTTATAAAAAAATGTCTTAAACTAATGTTCAAATTTAATTTAAATCAAAGGGAAAAAATTCAGTGGGGAGGTTGTGCCTCTCGAGGACCCACTTTGATCAAAATAACATATACCTATCCATGTACCCTGAGTAATGTAGTTTTAGAATAAATATGGTTATGGCGGTCTACCTCCGAAATCCTAGAAGGAGTTCGATAAAAAACAGACACACAGACAGACAGAGGCTGTATAATCTATAGAGATTAGAAATAAAACATATAAAAGGGATATATGAAAACAAAGACAGATGGTTTATCAATAATGTAGGTAGTTATATAGCCAAAACTTTTGCTGCATTTTGGAAGAAAACGACGCTTATTTGAAATTTTTAAAAAAACACAGATTTTAGTGTAACCCATTCCCAATGGGATGCTTCCCCGATCATTACAATCTAAACCTGTTCAAAAACGATGGTCAACAGTTATGTTCCCCACATATCCCCATAAACTGTGCCGCTTACTCTGTAACCCTCTACCCCGAGTGGCTTTCGAGCCTTGTAGAGGGATATCATCATGGTAAAATAAGTTGTGAGGAGGTTTATACTATGCCGGCGCTCATTGAAATCTACTTCTTGATGATACGGCGCTAATTCTAAGGCGGTGTTTATTCTGGGGTGAAGCTTTTTTTTTTCGTGGAGGGCTCTTAATCGGGAAATATGTAATCACTGAAATGGGTGTGCGCCTGGTATAATGGATTAAGGCTCGGATTAAGAAATCAGAGAGTCGAGTTTGAATTCTAGCTGAGTTCGATATAATTAATGGTTTTTTTACATATGTATAGGCGCTCATTTGAAATTGACCTCGAGCCGCCTGTACTGCTTTTGATGATATATATATATATATATATATATATATATATATATATATAATCTTTCTCTTAAAAGCTTTTGGCAGGTTTTCTCCAATTTATCTTGGGTGTTTATTTTATTTCAAGTTGTTTTCTTGATTGTCATTATTTTCGATTCGAGTTAGATGTGCTATCCATTTTAGTTGTTGGTGCTGTTGGTAGTCCTCAAGTGATGTGGTTTCTGTAATTTGGTACAGTTCTTAGTGATTCTGTAGCGCCAGTCCACAAAGTTCAAAAAAAGGTGATCTTTGCCAAGAGCCACAGGCTTTAGTCACGTAAAGCTTTTGTATAAGCACTTCCATATAGGAGAAGGGTATCTGTACCGTCTACCTCGGGTTTAAGAGTCTTTAAGCAACGTTTCTGCTTTGGCATATTGTATTATCTGTGCGCTTTGACCAACTTAGTATTAGTAAAATAATTTAACCTTGCCGTTGAAGTATCAGAATACTGATGAAATATTACCTCCAGGTCAGACGTTTGAATCAAGTATTCATTAATTAATTTTAAGTAACTATTTTCATTGACGGACAGAGAAGAGAACGAACACAGGAAAACATCACGCGGTTTATTGTTTTTATACAAGCTGAGGCCGAAAGAACGGACGTTTTTGAACAATTCATAAGACCATTAATTTTAGCTTCAATTTTTTTTTATTGGCATCCTTGTGTTCGTATTGAATTAGTATTTGATAAAATCGCGTGAAAAACAACATCCATCTTGTGGTGTCCGTTTTAATTAATGCACTTCTGAAGGCATTCTTGGAAGTTTGCCTTCACTCTTTCCAGCATTTCCCTGTCGTATTGGGTGACTTCCACGCAAATAGCTTCTTTCAAATCGTCCAATGTGCGGAGCTTATGATAATGCGCACGCGCCTTGAGGTTTTCCCCACGAGAAATGATCACACATGGACAAATCAAGGGAGGAGGGGGACCAAGGAGTGTCATTAAATCTGGAAAAGAGGCGGTCACCAAAGAGAGGGTGAACAACGACTATTTAAGTTATGGCTGTGTGGGCCGTCGCCCCATACTGCTGAAACCATGCACATCGGACAGGAATATGTTTTCATCGTAATTCAGGCACAAAGAAGTTGTTCATCATCTCGATGTAACGCTTGGAGCTCACAGTAACAGTATTTCCATTATGGTCTTCAAATAAGTAAGGACGAATAACGCCTGCTTTTTCAATAGTACACCAAAACGTCATTTTTGGACTCTGCAGTGGTCTCGGATTTTCTAGAACCTAATAACGACAATTGTGTTCATTTAACATACCACTAAGGTGAAAATGAGCTTCGCAACTCATTAACAGAATTAGGTTGTGATTTTCCTAAAAAATTGTTTCCATCTGACGTACGAAGTTAAGCGGCTGTGCATTGTCCACTGGTCTTAACTGCTCCCCGATAACCAGTTTGTACGGGTGGAAATGCAGTTCTTTATGCAAAATATGCATTACTAAACTATTGTCGATGTCAAGTTCAGTAGCATGCCTCCGGACAGCAAATCTTGTCTGACGCGTTCATATTTTCTCGGGTACGCACCGTTCGTGGAACCCCCACCGGTCTGTAACTCATTAGTGTACCTTGTGTACGAATCGCATGAACCCAACGTTAGATTGTGTTACGTGTGGGAACAGTATGATTTCAGTGAATGTTGAATCGGCGATGGATTCATGGTGAATTTCTGTGACAAAATCGTTATTCTTTACGAAACACACGGTGCTCTATCGTTCATAGCGCCATGACTTCATCTGAAAAGAAGAAAAAAATGGCCAAGACACCACGGACCGAATTGTATATGTCGGACACATGTTCTTCACCCTGGGGTCAGAATATCAGCCATTTCAATAATGTCAGTCCTTTTTGCCTCACCTTGTATTAGGGTGTTCGTAAGGTAATACGCAAAAAAGACTATCGCAGAGATATGCTGCATAGCAACACTTTAAGCGTACTACTAGTTGACCATTATACATCTGACCAGAACTTCAACTTAAATAATGCCAGTCTGATGAGGAGAGAGAAACGCATTCACTACCTAACAAATGCAATTCTTGACAATAAACCAGAATAATACATGATATCGATGATCATCATAAAATAGTAGCACAATGCGGGGTACGGGTTAATGGGTGCGCTATGGAAGAAACAATTTTGTCGTCGTTCGTATTTCCCCCATTATGAGTATTATCATATCCAGAATATAAGGAAACCTATTTCAAGGACGGAACGGAATAGCTGAAAGAAAAGGAATAACAAACATGCTTTGTTTTCAGAGAGAATTCTATGCAGCTAAGTCATACACAATATTATATTTACATATCTCCCAAACAGAAATTATATCACATGCCTACAACAACAAGCAGTGTTCAAAAAAAAAGAGCGTCTTGCTTGTAATATTTCCCCGAAGGGAAAACTAGAGGTACAGTGGTTTATCTTTGCACCTGGTGAGGTCATGTAGTTTTCCCTGTAAGACCTACGGCCGTGGTCTAACGACGTTCTTCGGGATTTTACATAACAACTGTTACTATCTTCTGACGTCTGATGTCACTCAATGGCCGACAGGTGGCTCTCGTGACTTTATCTCAACCAAATTTTAGCTCTTTCAGCCTGGGCCGAGGAAATATGGCAGACGTCATCTTAATTTTTCCTGTTTTATTTTTCTTTTTTTCTTTTGCCTCTACGGAGCGGCTTCTTTGTCTTTTTGAAGATGGGGAAATTTCATAGTGTTTTGGGGAGAAGGACTACAAGTAGGATATGAGATGTGATTTTTTTTCCTGAAGGTACTGGAATTTTACTGAGAGGGGTGCGTTATTTATAAGGCGATGCGTAGATGAAAGGTTTTGTGATGATTTCACAGCAGGGGAGGGCAGGGTAGCAGTCAAGGGGTATACCGCCTTTTTTGGTGGTGAATTTTTGCTTTGTTTAAACTCTAATTTATCGTTTCAATTGTTTCGTAACCAGCATCATATTTCTCTTACAGTTCTTGAAATGGAAAGGTTTGTGAGGCCGAGGCGTCGACCTTAACACTGGTTGAGAGTGTGGGGATGTCCTGGGGGGAGTTTAAGGAAACACAGGTCCCGCTGTCTGGTGCTTCCATCTAATGCTACCAACAACCAGTTATTCCTTCTTTTTCTTCTCCACAACTGCGCAAACAGCAGCAAAGATTTTTTTTTTGAGGAATGTGGGCTGTGAACGAGACATAACCGGGGTTTTGACCACTGCGGTGCTGGTCGCAGTCGTGCCCATCACAGTCGACACGGAAATGAACCAAACAAGTAGAATAAGTCGCATTATTACTGATTTTATTTAACTTGTGGTTGATAGGTTTTATTATGACGCTGACTATGAGTTATCTCGTGCCGACTGAGTTGTATCGTGCCAAACACAAATTATCACGTGTATTTCAGCTGCGATTTCCTGAGGTTGACCTTCGAGGTCAGATGCAAGCCAAAATAACGAAGTCGATTTTGATTGGCAGAACTAGTGGGGGAATGATAGATAGCGGACGATTTTTAAGGCGCCGTGTCTTACGCGTTAAGCAATGTGGACGTGTTCACTTTCGAGGCTGAAACGGCTCCCCAGTGAGAGGGGGAACGCCCCCCCCCCCACTGCATAATTACTACATGTCGACGTTAATAAATTAGTTAAGTTAAAATTATCTTTGGTAATGTCTTTTATATCTGAAGCAAAAATATCAAGCGATCACCGATTTTATCGAATTGGCTGACACCCCAGCATGTTATAAAACATTGTATTATATTGGCGCCGTTGAATAGGACCTCCCGGCATGAGGAGGCTATGTAATAGTTACCTCCAGCCGATTACGAGTTATATCGTGCCAACTACAACACATTATTCATTAATATATATGTTTCTATCTACGTCTTTGAAAACAACCTGCACGTTGTAAGAAATATCATTTATGGACAGCTATTGGCACGGGAAGGACAGCTTTGTTTCGTGAGTAACGCCATTTGGTGTTTGCAGAAAGTTTTCAATCTTTCGAGTATTGTTTTGATTTCTGTTTAACATTTCCCTTGGAAGTTGATCGGCGTCGATGTATGGCGGGAATTGGGAAGAGAGCAAAAACAACAATGCCAGTTGTGACAAAATCTGTCATGTGAACATCTCACCAGAGGAAGCGTTGTCGGAATTTCCTCTGTTTACTGCCACCATCACTTACTCAAAAAGCACTTGACGCTAACTGCGTCTTGTGCGCGACTCGAAATACCAAACCAACGAATATTACTATCTTTCTTGTACCCTGCCTCCAGGAATCTATCGATCCATCTTTGAGTTTGACATATCATTTCAATTTGTTTATTTTACTCTCTCCCACAAACTCGTTATAGATCTATTTACCTACCTATCTATCTATATCAGTCTCTTAATTATCTATCTGCCTATCTATCTAAATAAATCTTTATCTATCTATCTATCTATCTATCTATCTATCTATCTATCTATCTCGGTCTTCTATCTATCTATCTATCTATCTATCTATCTATCTATCTATCTATCTAGTTCAGTCTCTTCATTGTATATCTATCTATCTATCTATCTATCTATCTATCTATCTATCTATCTATGTCAGTCTCTTCATTGTATGTCTGTCTGTCTGCCTGCTTATCTATCTATCTCGGTCTCCTATCTATCTATCTATCTATCTATCTATCTATCTATCTATCTAGGTCAGTCTCTTCATTGTATGTCTATCTATCTATCTATCTATCTATCTATGTCAGTCTCTTCATTGTATATCTATCTATCTATCTATCTATCTATCTATCTATCTATCTATGTCAGTCTCTTCATTGTATGTCTGTCTGTCTGCCTGCTTATCTATCTATCTCGGTCTCATCATATCTATCTATCTATCTATCTATCTATCTATCTATCTATCTATCTATCTAGGTCAGTCTCTTCATTGTATGTCTGTCTGTCTGCCTATCTATCTATCTATCTATCAACGTCAGGCTGTTCGTGATCTACCTAGTTTCTAAATTATCTATCTATGTATCTATCTATCTGTTGTAACCTGGGAAGGTTACTGAATAGCATAATCAAACGAATGTTGGCAATGAATGATAATACTTAGTACAAGAACAACACATATAAAAATCGCCAGCGGCGCGTACAAGTATTCAACTGCTATAAGTGAGTCAAGTGAATTCCACAATGAATCTCCAGCTGCAGGATATCTACTAACCACTCCACGCGGTGAGATGTGGCACAGGGCCGAATATAATATGTGGGGTATCCGAGCCCGTAGGCTCCGCCAAAAATTCCTCGTATATCCCGTATAAAACGGGATCCGTAGCTGTTTAACCTAGACGAGACTCTGCCGTTCGACATAGCCTCGCCTGGGGGTCCTCTATGTCCGGAGGCAGAGAATTTGACCAGTACAGCTGGAGAGGAATCTCCAACTGTAGACCAACATACAGTATTTACTATTGTATTTATGTGAATGGGACCATACCCATTATCGTCCGTAGGTGTGCTACAGCACTATCTGTCTATCTAAGTCTTCTAATTACCGTAATTCCTCATGTATAACATGAATATTTTTCTAAAAAATAAGAAGCAAAATCATGGGGTGTGTATTATGCAAATTTAAAAAAAAATTAATAAAATTGCCATAAAATAAGAATTATCATAAAGCAAAATTTAAATAATATTATTTTATGTTTAAAACTGTTTTTTTTTTTTAAATAAGAGTGCGAAACGCTGGGTGTATTGAAATTAGGGAGATTGAATTTATAGGGGTTGATTACCAAAGAAGGGGTTCGTATTATGCGTGAGTAGAAGCATTTTCCACACGTTCAGCACAATTTTAGGTGTACGTATTATGGATGAAGGTTAATTATACATAAGAAACTAGACTATCTATCAGATAGATACTGTAAATTCTTATGTATAAGCCAATATCTATCTATCTATCTATCTATGTCAATCTCTTCATTGAATATCTATCTAACGATCTATCTATGCCAGTTTCATCATTTCATATCTATCTATCTATCTATCTATCTATCTATCTATCTATCTATCTATGTCAATCTCTTCATTGAATATCTCTAGCGATCTATCTATCTATGCCAGTTTCATCATTGCATATCTATCTATCTATCTATCTATCTATCTATCTATCTATCTATCTATGTCAGTCTCTTCATTGTATATCTGTCTATCTCAGTCTCTTAATCATCTATCTATCTATCTATCTATCTATCTATCTATCTATCTATCTATCTATCTATCTATGTCAATCTCTTCATTGAATATCTATCTAGTGATCTATCTATCTATGCCAGTTTCATCATTTCATATCTATCTATCTATCTATCTATCTATCTATCTATCTATGCCAGTCTCTTAATTATCTATCTATCCATGTTAGATCTATGATCTGTCTGTCTATCTATCTACTTATATCATTCTGTTCATTATTTATCCATCTGTTTATCTATTTACGTCAATGTATTTCTTATCCATTTATTTATCTATCGATATCCGTTCATCAGTTTGTTCATATCTTCTTTTTTTTCTATTATTTAAATCTTCCACATTCTCCCCTTTCTCTATCACTATCACTATTTCTCTCTCCCCCGCCCTGCCTTGCCATGAGGGAGGCACTCAGAGGACAGCAGTTCTACAATGAGGCGAATGAGAAAATTCGCACATGCAGCCAAAGCAGCCAAGAAGGTACATTTAAAGGTGAAATCGTAATACCGACTTAATAAATGCCAGTCTGATTAGGGGAGAAAAGGATTAACTAAGAAAAATGCACTGAGGGTGCGTTAATCTCAACATTTCTCGAAAATATAACTAAGAAGAGGATCATACATAACATCAGCGATCGTCATGAAAACAATAGTACCACAATTCGGTATTCAATCTCATAGTCAAATAAAAACATTGGGATATGTCCGGACTGGACTGATTTAAAGTCCAACAGATACAGGAAATTAAATATAAAAATATCTTTCTTACTTGTCCATCTTAGCCTCAAAAATCTTAACACATTTTACACAAATTTTGTCTTTCATTCCATTTTGAAGACGACAAATCTAACGCAAGCCATGATTCCACTCGTCATTTTAATTCAAGATCTACTAGCCGTTATGCCACTAGCCATTTTATTTCATAATCTGCTAGCCATGATCCAAACTGCCATTTCATAGACCATTTGTCCGGGTTGCACTAGTCATTTTATTTCAAAGTGCACCAGCCATAACAATAGGCATTTTATTTCATAATTCAATACCCATGATTCTGCTTGCTATTTTATTTCAAAGTCTACTACACATGACATCACTAGCTGTTATATATCCGCTAGCCATGATTGCAACTGGCCATTTTGCTTAAAATTCCCCTAGACATGATTCCACTAGCCAATTTATTTTATAGTCCACTAGTCATGACTACACTAGGCATTTATTTTTCATTCCACTATCCATGATTCCATTAGCCATTATATTTCTAAAATCTATAGCCACAATTCCATTAGCCATTTTATTTCCTACCCTTGATTCCACTACCCTTTTGTTTCAAAGACCAGTAGCCATGATTCCCTTTACCATTTTATTTCATAGTTCGCCAACCATGATTCCACTAGCTATTTTATTACAAATTCCACTAGCCATGATCGCACTAGCCATTTTATTTCAAAGCCCACTTGACATTTTATTTCAAATGTCATTTGCTATGATTCCAGTAGATAGTTATTTCATAGTCAGCTAGACATTATTCCACCAGCCATTTTAGTTCATATTCCTGCAGCCATGATTCAACTAGCCAATTTCTTTCAGAGTCTTCTAGTCACGATCTCACTTGCCATTTTATATCAGTCTACTAGGCATGATTCCACTAGGGATTTTAATTCATAATCCAGCAGAGATGATTCCATTAGCGATTATCTTTCAAAGTCCACAAGCGATGATTTCACTAATCAATTTATTTCAAAGTCCACTAGACATGATTTAATTATCCATTTTATTTCAAATTTCATTTGCTATGATTCCACTAGACATTTTTATTTCATAGTACCCTACACATGGTTCCACTAGACATTTTATTTCATAGTACCCTACACATGATTCCACTAGACATTTTATTTCATAGTACCCTACACATGATTCCACTAGACATTTTATTTCATAGTACCCTACACATGGTTCCACTAGACATTTTATTTCATAGTACCCTACACATGATTCCACTAGACATTTTATTTCATAGTACCCTACACATGATTCCACTAGACATTTTATTTCATAGTACCCTACACATGATTCCACACATGATTCCACTAGACATTTTATTTTTATTTCATAGTACCCTACACATGGTTCCACTAGACATTTTATTTCATAGTACCCTACACATGGTTCCACTAGACATTTTATTTCATAGTACCCTACACATGATTCCACTAGACATTTTATTTCATAGTACCCTACACATGATTCCACTAGACATTTTATTTCATAGTACCCTACACATGATTCCACTAGACATTTTATTTCATAGTACCCTACACATGATTCCACTAGACATTTTATTTCATAGTACCCTACACATGATTCCACTAGACATTTTATTTCATAGTACCCTACACATGGTTCCACTAGACATTTTATTTCATAGTACCCTACACATGATTCCACTAGACATTTTATTTTAACGTCCACTATCCATGATTCCAATAAGCATTTTATTTCAAAGTCTAAATCCAAGATTCCACAAGCTATTTCAACGTTCTCTAACCATGATTCCACTAGATCCATGCTATACAGAACCTAAAATATGTTAACCTTATGAACACACGATTTCTTTTTTTATTTACTTTCACTCTATATTTTTAAATTACATTTTACTAATTCCAGTTCAGTTTTTATTTGTTATAAGGTAACCCACAGTGCTAACTTTTAATCATTTCACCCTCAGCTAAACGACAATGCCGCGAAGATGCAATGGTTTAGCGGGAGTGAAAGAGAATGTGAGGACTTTAGAGGGGATTGGAAACCCAATTCTAAACAGCAAACCTGTGATAAACTTCTACTCCTGTCAAAAACAAAACGAGTATGAATCGGGAGATAGGCAAATCTACCTACTCCTATTTAGTTCGAAATGGTGAAGTTGCCTGGTCGTATATACCAATCATCTTTTAGGATAGCATACATGTGCAGTTGGCGTGTTGTTTAATTTCAAGCCTGTTTTTGTATAGTTTTTTTTTCATTAAATTTCGGGAAGTTTTACTGATGTGTTCTTGGGTTTATTTTCTCTTCAGTTACGCCTATATGTAAAATTAACTATCTTTATTATTTTGGTTACATTTTAAAATTTAGAATTATTTTGCAGTTAGCTAAATTGATTTCCCTTTCATTAGATATGGAATGTATGATATAATACCATATGCAAAGTTGTTATGTTCATACAATACTTTTCTTTTTTTGTTGTGTTTGTAGATTTTGTACGCTTTTCATTTAGCATTATATATGAAATAGTGGTGTAGTGGAAGATGAGAAACATATTTACAATCTGTTTCTCTTTCTCATGCTGAAATTCGGGGCTGAAATTCTAAAATAAAAACCTATGATTATTCCAGCTTTTATTTGCTGCGTATAAAATATATGAGATTGTTTATAAGATTGGGAACCAGCGTCATGAGTTCCAGCGCCCTACGAGGCAGCGTCATGAGTTCCAGCGCCCTACGAGGTTGGCATCCCGCTCTCACCCCTTCACTGTCGAAACTCCTAAATGTAGCCGTCTCTTCTACTCTAATAGCTACATGTCTTGCACCTCTCGCCTGTGGAACTTCCTTCCCTTCTCCTGTTTCCCTGTGAGCTATAATCTCCAGCTATTCAAATGTAATGTCAATCGACATCTCCAGTTGCCTTGATCTATCCACTACCCTCATCCTTTCTTCTATCACTCCTATCTGATCTTGCTCTATATTTTCTGTAACCCCTTGCGTCCTCGTGGCTTCCCGCCTTGCTTGGGGTGAAATGCTTAAAAAAAAAAAAATTGTTTATGGTGTGTCTTAAACTAATATCTGTTCGATTAACACATCATCAAGAAATGATGTTCTTAGTTATTTTTCACATGTGAATTTAATTGTAGATTCGGCTTTGCTTAGTTTATTAGGAGATCTAATTAGTTAGTATAGCATGGATATATTAGTAAGTCATTTATAGATCGTAAGTATTCAGTACCTTGTAGTAGGATATGTTAAAAAGCTCCACATTCATGTATTATTTATTCTTATTATAATAAATATTAATAATGAAATGTTCTGTTGGAGGAGGGGCTCAGTTTCTATTGTAGAAAATGTGACGTAGATTTTTATTTGGAGATAAATTCAAATGTCGTAGGATGCTGATATGTCGCTCTCTATGACTGATGTAATGAATATGCATACGCGCAGTAATATGATTGGCTGGTATCACCCATAAATACAGATTGATGTGGAGGTACAAGAACGACGCCTATTGCCTACGCCTATTGCCTACGCCTATTGCCTACCACTACGACGAGGACCAGTCCATTACGGTTACCTGATAGATTATCCTACACGGTTACAGTCGTCCAAAACCACATTGCTACTTCGAACAAATATATCCCTTTCCAGGACATATCAATAACAATAAGGCAGATTTTATACTCAACAGATTAAGCAGGGCAGCACACTAGAATATTTCATAAGTTGTAGACCAGAAAGAAGTTGAATTTTTTTTCTGATGACATTTTTAATAACACAATTTACTTTTACAAACGGAACTGTTCTTGTGAAGTTTTTTTTTTTTAAATATAGATAAATTTATATACTGAAAAAAAGTTTGAACAAAGTAACTATAAACAATTTTCTTTTCTATCCTCTGCCAGCCGCAATGATGGAGAAAGCAATACCTTGAACCATGGCCAGTGAGACACGCTGCAAGAACCACTCCGTTTCGCAAGGCTCGTCCCTTAATCGAGACGCAATCGCGCCAAACCCCCGAAGGAACGCCATCGAACGAGGGCCAATAACCCCAGAAGTCTCCACTGCCACAGGAGTAAAAAAAAAAATCTATCAGCAAGAGAAGAATATTTAACTATTTTTTTTTTTTTATCTCTGCGTCCCGGTAGACGGAGACCGGCTCAACCGCGGACCTGATCAAATTACCGGCCGAAAATGTATCCGCACAGGTCGCATCCCAAATCAACGACTTCCCCATTTTAAAAGGGAAAATGATAATGCCATCCGGCCGCTTTCCATCACCGCGGTCGAGGCCTACGGGTTCGATTTGAGAAGGGAACCCAGCTGCATCCAAACCTCTTCTGATGATATCGTTAATGGCTGCATGCCGTGGAAAGCGACCGACGCTATGACGACAGGAGAGAGGATGCAAACCAAACTCATCGATGGAGGCTACACATCTGCATCTGTGACGCTCACATAATTTGAGTCCAAGACAGATCCCGACTCCGACTCGTGTGCATTCATCATCTAGAAAGGTGCCGGTAGATTAAAAGTAACAAAGAACATCATTTCTTGATAATGTCTTTATACATTTCTTTCAACATCGTATCGAAAATATGGATTCCTATTGGCTGCGATCGTTGAAAATATGAGGTGATTAAGTTTTTAATAAATAATATTGAAATAAATTTAAATCACATGTTAAATAAAGTGTTAAAAACATGTTGCGTTATTTTTTCCCCGTTGACAGCGATCGCTGAAAAAGGTGATTATATTTTTTGGAAATAATATTGGAATAAATTTAGATTACATCAGTTTTTATATCCTTTTCAGTAAAAAGTAAATACTTACCCAACAATCTAAAATATCCGATGATTAAATTTAAAAATCCAGTTGTTAATGTTGTAACTACATTCATTTTTTAATGACTACATTTAAAGGCAAAGCACAACGAAGCAGAAAACCTTATACTGTTCCTTATTATGAATGTAACGATTAAAAAGAAGTAGGGATCGACTTGTTAATTTTATATCTCTTGCTTTAGCGTGACAGTATTTAAAGACAGAATGAACCAAACATATAGAAGTCGCATTATTCATGATTTTATTTAACTTATGGTTGACTGTTATTTTTTTTCTATTATGAGTCTGACTGCCAGTTTTATTGTTCCGACGAGGAATTATCTCCTGCCGACAAAAAGGTATCTCGTGCGGACCACGAGTTGTCTCGTGCCGAATACAAGCTACCTGCTGCCGACTCAGAGTTATCTCGTGCGGACAACGAGCTGTCTCGTGCCGAATGCAAGCTACCTGCTGCCGACTCAGAGTTATCTCGTGCGGACCACGAGTTGTCTCGTGCCGAATACAAGCTACCTGCTGCCGACTCACCACGAGTTGTCTCGTGCCGAATACACGACCTGCTTCAGAGTTGTCTCGTGCCGAATGCAAGCTACCTGCTGCCGACTCAGAGTTATCTCGTGCGGACAACGAGTTGTCTCGTGCCGAATACCTGCTGCCGACCAGACTCACAACGAGTTGTCTCGTGCCGAATGCAAGCTACCTGCTGCCGACTCAGAGTTATCTCGTGCGGACAAAGAGTTGTCTCGTGCCGAATACAAGTTACCTTCTCTGACTACGAGTTATCTCGTTGTTAGCATTTTCTGATACATTTTCATCTACGTGCGCCAACTACGAGATTATTCCCACTGATACTTTCATTGTGAAAACAATGTTAAAACTTAATTTTAAGCTAAAAATCAACTCAATTTTTTTATTGCCTAAATGGGCTATTATAAAGTTGCTGTTTGAAGTCAGATTTCGTAATTGACCTTTTGGCGGTCAAAAAGGTTAACTGGTTCCAAAAACCACCACGTCACCTGGTTTTTGACGTAAATGGGCGTAATGCCTTAAAATTACCTTAACCCTAGAACACTAACTATAAATTAAAATTACACCACTACTAACCATGGGTATATCATACCCGATTTTGAAAATATCAAAAAGAAATATTAAATATAAATCTTTATTTGAAATATTTTACATGCAGACACTTCAAAATTTGTACTTTGTGTTAACATTAATAGGAACTGAAAAGCATTATTTAGGTAAGAAAATCAGGTGCTAAAAAATTGTAGTTAAAAATAGGAAAATTTGCACTGGGTACTATATACCCATGGTTAGTGTTCTCGGGTTAAAATGCGGAACAAACCCCGAAAATCTAGCGTAAGGAATTGGCAACGGAATATATCTATCGCTAAACCTGAAAGAAAACTAAAAACACATTTTAGTCGTATTTCTAGAAAAGAATGAACAGAATAAAATTACAAGTTTCGATGGGTAAATTGTTGCTATTTTATATTTTTAATTTCGCAAATGCGTCTTGTTTTTGATTTTGTCGACTGCACAGTATAGTACAGTCAGTTGGGCACCGTCTGTGAGAAAAAGAGCACCATGACACCATTCACTCCGTCAGAAATTTGGAAACGGCGTGCTGTACTGCTTGGCATTCGCACCGGAAGCTTCAATACGAAGATTTCAGAGTGCTTGCGTTTAAATCTGAGGACAGTGCAGAGGATTCGGAAAGAGTTGAAAGGTGTTTGGAGTGATCACGAGTGATGGCGACGTTATGCCACCATTGATCGTCCAACAGGGCCTCAGATACAACACAGAGGCTTACATCAAGTGCCTTGAGGAGGTAGTGTTGCCCTAGGTCAAGAGGGCGGTTGTTGGAAGCCTATGCCTAGCAACGGAACTCTGCAAGATGCAACACAAGCAGGAGAACACAGTCATGGCTGTCAGACAATTCTTGTGACCACATCACCCCTTACATCTGGCCACCTAACTCCCCAGACGAAAACCCCCTTGATTATTATGTGTGGAGCACAGAGTCCAACAAAACTCTTTGCAACACTAAAGATGAACTGAAGACAAGGATTATGGCAGCTTTCATCAAGTTAAACAAGGAGACTGTTCAGAAGAGTTGCAGGAGATTCCAAAGTTGTCTGGAAGCGGTGGTTGAAGCCAATGGCGGTTTTATTGAATAAATTTATATAAAAATTTATATAAATTATATAAAAAATTAAAAAATATAATAATGACATAATAATAAATATCTTATTCTTAAAATAATATCATTTTATAATATTATAAAATAAATATTTTAAAAATAAAAATAAAATATTATATAAAAATAGATCTTATTTAAATAATAATATATAATAATAAAAATTACAATAAAAAATATAAAATTCATACAAATTATATAAATACTATATAAAGTTATATAAATATCTATATAAATTTATTTTATTGAATAAATTAATAGTCTTTCCAGATATTATAGTGTAATTTTGGTAAATATATTTAACATGAGATGTCAGTGTTAATTTCATTTTTGAGTTATTTACATGACAATTTATCCATCGCACCCTGCGTATTATTTAATGTGCCTTTCGCCCTTAAAGATGCCGTAAGCATGACGACAAATATCGTAAAATTAGCTTAAACAACTCACAGAAGAATATAACTCACCTTAAGATATTAAAGAATTGAGAAAATAACTTATTTTATTTTTAATTTCTGTGTATATTGGCCGGGATGAAAGCGTAGTATCTGTTCTTTCCTCAATTGAAATGGGAACAGGCGCTACCGATCTCGGAGTCTTCGGTCCTGAGGCAGCATCTTCTTCGTTGTACAAATATAAGTGGGACCGGTATGACAAAGTGACAGTGGGGTCACGGAGATGGGTCAGTTTTTATCCTTGACCTGTATGCATGTGTATGGGCATCCTAAGTTAAGAAAAAGACTTTGTGTCACTTCCTGCCTAAGTCATTTTTTTAATTAATGTCCTTTTATTATGATGCGGGGTGGGGGGCGTTGCTGCGAGACGTAGCTTTGGGCGTTGGTTGATTCGTTTTTTACGGCTTATCAACCCTTTCCACGTTATTTGAAAACAGAATTTTCTTTTATTTTTAGATTGTAAGAAATTTTATTTTTGAAGCTAATAATGATTTAGTTACATAAGCTTTACTAGTTAACCCATAGCTAGGGGGGAGGAGAGGTGGATTCATACTTTTCCAAAGGGTATTTGAGCGTAAGTGAATATAACGAGCCTAACTGGAATTGGAACTCGGTTTTCCGATTAACAACTACGAGCCATTATTTATTACATCAGCTTCACACCCAAGCTTACATTTACGTTCTGACCAGGCTCAACGTTGCTTAACTTCGGTGATCGTATGAGAACCAGTCTCTCAACGTGGTGTAACTGTAATGTCATGTAACTTCGGACGTAAATCTGTTTGCAGAACTGAAATTTACTCAAGAAAACGTATTTTCTGTTTTTGTTTTTTTTTTTCTTTCTAACGGAAGCGCTTGCCTAAACAAAGGGAGATAATAAATATTAGCTTAACTGAATCCAACCATTATGGATTTTACTCTTTCTCCAGTTCCTCATAAATAGCTTAGGGCGAAAATATATATATATATATATATATATATATATATATATATATATATATATATATATATTGTATATATATATAATTTTACTTAAATAATATTTTAATACAAAAAAAAAAATTGTAACCTAATAATATAGATACTTATACTTGATGTAAAAATAATTCTACATACTGTAAGGGATTCTAATACATTTAATTGTCCTTAAAAAAATATAGTATATTAAAAATTAAAAATTAAAATATTTCAAATCGTAGTTAAATAAAACGCATTCTAACATAAACACCCACAAAAATCTTTAAATATACAAATAGAAAAAATGCCGTAAGAATTTTTGCCGTTAACAATAAATTTTTAAAAAATCCAGACGACATGCATTCAATGGATGTCAGATTTCATTGGAAAATACATCGCTACCCCTACCAAAACGTAATTAATAACTGATACATCAAAATACAGACACAATGGACACGCAGACACCCTTTGTCTAGTGGAAGTAGATTTATCTGTATCCTTGGAAACATGAATTATGATTTTAGCTGTGTCTTTAAAACCCAGTAATTTTAAAAGTTACTCCAAAATTCGCTTGAGGATGAAATGGAACTAATGTCTTTAATTTAATTACCAAATTAAATTCGTAGCTTTTAGCTTCCATTTTTGAAGCATGGTTAGAACTTTGTAGCGAAAAAAAACATATTTTAAATAAATCAATTTATAATATTAATGCTCTGTAAATTTACATTGAGCACTATTTTGTAAAAATAAATATCTATAAGAACACCGGATTATATATCTTACTGTTCTGTCTTTATATATATATATATATATATATATATATATATATATATATATATATATATATATATATATATATATATATGCATAAACTAATCTAAATGCATTAGGTGAATTTGTTTGTTATTTTCTACTTGTATTTATGTTATGTACTGCCCCCCTTTGAACACAATAAAACCCAATATTTTTTTGCTTCGACCACCGTCGTGAGGGAATGAACGTCTGTCAAATGCCAATCAACAAAAATTGGCCACACAAATTCTCGCCATTTTTTTGAATTTTTTTTTTTTTACGAGCGGTATATTTTCACGCAGTAGCCATATTTTTCTTACCTTGGCAAGGTTTTCAATTAGGTTTTTCATTGTTCTTTGACATTTATTCCACATTTCTGCTATTTCCAAAATTCCATTTCGATCATTCAATAACTTTACACTTCCTTGTTTCTCCATTCTTCTCATCCATGCCAATATTTGTATACTGAAATTTTAAATGTAAATATCAATAAATGTATTTACACACACACACACATATACATATGAAGAAATATAGTTTTAAGGTGTGCTATATTTATGGGATAAAATGCTCAATATCAGAGAGAGAGAGAGAGAGAGAGAGAGAGAGAGAGAGAGAGAACGTATGTAAATATAAAAGTGAACATTGAAGTAAACACTCAGAGGCGTCAGAGTGTTTCATACTAGACACAATTATCAGACCTGTTTCATGCTAGGCGAAATCGTCAGGCCTGTTTTATGCTAGACGCAATCGTCAGGCCTGACGATTGCGTCTAGCATGAAACAGTCTGCCGCCTCTGAGTTCATTATATATATATATATATATATATATATATATATATATATATATATATATATAGAGACACATCCCCTCACCAGGTCCAATAAAACTGTCAAACTGACCAGAGAATTCAGAGCAGCATGTATCTATCCAGCTCTTATCTCAAATAACAACTTAAAAGAGACTGTTTGACCAACACAAGTATTGTTAAAAGATCCATGTTAAAACGATAAAAAAATTTAAAAAAAACAAATGAAAACTACAGACAAAAGTTCATTTTCTCCATCAAGACATCAAGTTTACTGCTACCAGCAAGCAGAAATATTTCTTCTCCCGATGATGGCCATTTTGGTCGAAACTAGTCGAGGAATGTAAATGAAATAATAATAAAAAAGTGAAAGAATATTAATCTACAACCCAGTGTGTCTGAAGATTTTAATTTTTTTTAATATTTTCTTATTGTTCAATATATATATAAATATATATAAAGACATTTTTATGTTTATACATTCTTTTTTATAGATACAAATATTTAAGTAAATGCTCTGTTTATAATAAACAATATTAACAACATTTACCGGCCTGAATGTCCGAGAAATTTTCATAGAAAATATGCGTCTTCCGACAGGAATCGAACCTGTATCCTATACGGAACCGTCATATAGCCTGAAGTGCTTTTACCGATTTCGCCACAGAGGAGCGTTTCAGTTTAGCAAGGTCGATTTCGGTTCAATGTCAATCTGTGTCGAGTGGCTTCACTTTAGTTCCGTTACCATAGCAACAGTCTCGATACATTTTGATCTGACCCAGTACAGTACTTTTATTTATGCTAGGGGCATCTACGAAACATCGCTTCTTTGGTTAAAACTGCGTGGCCCTACGTGGGTATCGAATGTATTTAAGTATCAAATAGTCTTGATTTCTAACTATGTCGATTTAGTTCTCGTTCTTACATTCGATCTGATGCCGCGGATAATCGAATACGTGAAACGAATTCTCGAGACACAGGCCGTCATCTCTGTTTCTAATTAAGTCGTCAACGTTACCATTATTTTGAGAAGTGGAGCCATCCGATGCTCTCTGGTGTACCCTGTTGGCGTCACTTTTATCATCGAAATATAAACATACCTACTCAAATAACAAGATTTCTGGCTTAGACAAGAAAGAAAGAAAAAGTCCTGGACAGCGGAAGACAGTGATATATTTCACGTTTCACGGCCGTCTAAAGTTAAATAATTTTGTCTACAAAAATGGATTTTGTCGTCTCAATCTATGCGAAGTTCTCAGATAAATCATTGTCATTTTTAGACATTCTCTGCCAGTTTTTAGTTTTTTTCCTCCTTTCGATTCTACGTGTTGATTTGTTGATTTTGTTTAGCGGCATATCAACATCTGTGAGTTATTTAATGCCAAAATCTACATTTTTTGAACGCAATTTTATGGCTTTTACATTTTAAATATATTTTGAACTTAATTGTGCTTTCAATTATAGATAACATGTACTGCTGGTCATTTTGCATTAAATATGTATTGTTGGTAATTTTACCATAAATAGGTATTGCTGATTGATTTTGTTTAGCGGCATATCAACATCTGTGAGTTATTTAATGCCAAAATCTACATATTTTGAACACAATTTTATGCTTTTTACATTTTAAATATATTTTGAACTTAATTGTGCTTTCAATTATAGATAACATGTACTGCTGGTCATTTTGCATTAAATATGTATTGTTGGTAATTTTGCCATAAATAGGTATTGCTGATTGATTTTGTTTAGCGGCATATCAACATCTGTGAGTTATTTAATGCCAAAATCTACATTTTTTGAACGCAATTTTATGGCTTTTACATTTTAAATATATTTTGAACTTAATTGTGCTTTCAATTATAGATAACATGTACTGCTGGTCATTTTGCATTAAATATGTATTGTTGGTAATTTTACCATAAATAGGTATTGCTGATTGATTTTGTTTAGCGGCATATCAACATCTGTGAGTTATTTAATGCCAAAATCTACATATTTTGAACACAATTTTATGCTTTTTACATTTTAAATATATTTTGAACTTAATTGTGCTTTCAATTATAGATAACATGTACTGCTGGTCATTTTGCATTAAATATGTATTGTTGGTAATTTTGCCATAAATAGGTATTGCTGATTGATTTTGATTAGCGGCATATCAACATCTGTGAGTTATTTAATGCCAAAATCTACATATTTTGAACACAATTTTATGCTTTTTACATTTTAAATATATTTTGAACTTAATTGTGCTTTCAAGTATAGATAACATGTACTGCTGGTTATTTTGCTTTAAATATGTATTGTTGGTAATTTTACAATAAATAGGTATTGCTGGTTGATTTTGTTTAGCGGCATATCAATATCTATGGGTTATTTAATGCCGAAAACTAAATATTTTGAATGCAATTTTATGGCTTCAATTGAATATATTTTGGACATAATTTTATACTTTGCGTAAAGGTATGTTTTTTATACATATAGTTTGGTTTATTTTACAGCATATCGACCTCAATCGGTCATTTAATGCCAACAAGATTTTTAGGATATGTTCGTATGAATAGAATATGTATTCTTTGTAAGAAATCAGTTTATAGATCAGGTTTCATTGATATATAGTTTGTAGATTATAAAATGTATTGTTTACTATTTACATTATTCGGATTATTGTTCTCATCTTTGTCGCCATATTTATTACAACGTTTCAGCCGTTGTACGCTCCGGCTTTCTTCAGTTGGTTGGAATGTCGAACTGAACCCTTTATTTCGCTCACTGGGGTAGACTGTTCTAGTTCCATTTTCCATGTTTAATGGATGTCAGTTTTCAGTTATCTCCTGTTAATTCCCCCTCTCCGAGTTCTCCACTGACTTAGTGAATAATGTAAACAGTGTACATATCTCATCTCAGAAATATAGACAAATGTATTGTTGGTAATTTTACTATGAAAATATATTTGTCTATTTTTTAGTGTTGCACTGATTGTTATTTTGCCATAAAAAATGTATGGTCAGTCATTTTATTATAAAAATGCTGTATTGACTTTGAGTGGGGGAGTTCCCTATTCGCCCATAGCTAGGTGCCTAATAGGGCCTACCATATCAGGCCAGGGTGGACCTGGAAACAGCCACAATTACGAGGTGGATCGACATTCCTCAAAACCTCTCGATCAAAGGCATTGCTACCGGATGTAGTTTATCTCCATACCCAGGACAAGTCATTACTTAAAAAACTGGTCCACTTGTAAAAAAGAACTAAGAAGTTGTTTTTTTTTATATATAATTTTTTTCAGATTTGCATACTTTTGCACTTTTAATCGGCCTTTACACAGAATCGAAAATATACCGACATTTTCTTTTACAATGATTTTCAGCCTTTACGACACTAAAGAGCCACTCGAGGTAGAGTGTTAATGAGTTGGAGACACAGCTTATGCAGATATGTGGAGAATAAAACGATTAACCCCATATTTGGACAGGTTAAGATTTTAATGATCGGAGAAGCGTAATTCTGGGGGTCTGTTCCACAAGGTAACACTTAGTGGGGGGGCTGGTCGAGTAGAACTTGCACGTCACCAACGGAATACGAGGGGAATGACGTTGGTTTGCTAAAATGTACGGTGCATCGCTGGTCTAAGCCGTGAAGGTTGGAACTGGTGAAACTAAGGAATGTAGTTCATCTGAACATTTTCCATGGAAATAGCGAGAGAGCAGTGAGAGATTTTCGACGTCTCGTCTGTGACAAGGAATTGCGGGGTAGAAAATAATTCATCACCTCCTACCATTCCACGGTGAATTTGGATTTGTGGATATTGTAAGCTAGTTTTCTAGCGTTATGGCGTGAGTAATGGAGCTGTCCAAATATTTTCACAAGATATTTCTCTTCCTCAATTAGATATTCTCTACTCCATATCCTAAGGGCTCTCAGGTAGAATCCTATGACTAATCTTCTCATAGTCTTAATATATTTATAATATAACCTTAATAAATAATATTATATTAAGACTATATTACATCTCTTATATTATACTGCCAATATTATAATAAGCCGTATATCTAATAAACGTATTTTATAATGCTTAAATCAATCGAATTGCTTTAATCACGACAATTGTCCGAATGATATTGGATACTGTTATATTTTTTGTTGTTGCTGTTGTTTTTTTTATTGTAATTTGTAAACTGTTTATAAATTTGTAAAATAATAAGCCGTATATCTAATAAACGTATTTTATAATGCTTAAATCAATCTAACTGCTTTAATCCCGACAATTGTCCGAATGATATTGTATACTGTTATATTTTTTGTTGTTGTTGTTTTTTTTTATTGTAATTTGTAAACTGTTTTTACCCCCGACAGCAGTTAAACCAGAAGCATACATAATGTAAAAATATGGTCATGCGAATTAGCTGCAGTGAAAACACAGCAGCCAGCAACAGCTGTTGCAGCCCCTTCAGAAACCAAGATTATGTTTAAGGCTCTAATTTTACTCCAGCAATACGCAATGACCTGGTCTGTAAAATCGTTTGTTTGTTAATTTCAATCCCTGGGTCGGGCAATGTAATCGAACGGGCAATACCTGAAGAGAACTAATAAAAGAGTACTAGACTATAGACTCGAGAAGTGGAAGGAGAACAGTATACCCCTTTAGATTAAATAAAGGGTTAATTTTGGAATTCCCTGTAGGTCACACGAGGTAGGCCAAATAAACAACAACACAAATGAAGACAATAGTCCGAATATAAATAGTGTAAATAAAAAGACAATCATCTAACGGAACATGAATTCGCATTCTTTCTCCTTGTGGTCATAGCAGGCCAAACAACTCCGCTTACGCGACAAAAGGCCAAAAGCGGGCGTCGTTCAAATGTCGTCATGGAGGCTGATTATTTACTATTTGATTAAAACTTCGTACCATATTGTTTACCCTCTCTTTTTTCTATAAATATTTTCATAGCAGTTGTTCTAATGAGTTCTCCTCTTTGGTACGTCGAGTGTGTGTATTTAACTGTACTGCTAGGCGCGTTCTATTCTCTCATACCACTTCACACCTACGACTCACCTTGCCAATTCTACGGAGTTGAATCACCGTCATTTCCCCCCATGTTCCAAAATCTAAAAAGAATATCCCAACAAAAAATGCCATTTTAAGGAAATGATTCCCATGGGGTTGCTTTCCTAAACACTTCAATCTTGACCTCTTAATGTCAAGTGTAAATATTTCTTTCTGTTACTCATACGTGTTCTCTTCACACAGTTAATTTACCATGATTACTTTCAAGCCTTGTATTCAGTGAAATTATGTATAAAACGTTACATCATCGAAATTAAATGCTGTAGAAAAATTCCCGGTAAAAGTCAAAAAAATATACCATTACACCAGTAAATGTATTTTTTATACTTCTAAAATAACTACTAGTTTTAAGTTTCATCGTTTTACCGTTGAAATAGCTAACCCTGGAATCTCGCTTCAGTCACTTTCTCAACGACGTGACGTAGTTTCCCTCTGTATTTTCTACAAATATCTTCATGGCAATTGTTCTGATGAGATTTCCTCATTGGTACTGTAACTGCATGAATTTAAACGTGCGACTAGTTTGGCGACTACGTCTCAACTAATGCTGTTAAATGACGTAGATGAAAACGCCTGTTCTATTCTAATAGTTTCTTTTCTCGCACTTCTCACTTGTGGAATTCCTTTCCCATTTTTTGATGTCTTGCCATCTAGAATCTTCAAAAATTTAAATTCAACGCCAATCGCCATCTTCAGTTTTCCTGAATCCTAATGTTCTATTGTATTTTCTCTTCACTAAAGTCTTTCCATTCCCTTCCACTCTAAGTAACCTGACATCTTAGTGGCATTATCGCCTCCCTTGTTGTGAAATGACTTAAAACAAATCAAAGAGCGGGAGATGAAACGTTGCGATTATCCCGACATTTTTAATCCTAGTTTTTAATTCGTTGATCAGCCAGGTCAGATACGGTCTCAGAGATGTGGAGTTGGAGTCAAATTGATAGCTACCTCTTGCTCTTTTTTTTTTTTTTTTTTTTTTAGCGCTGTGTCATTAGCGACAGGGGATATACGATAAAAACAAAACCAAAATCTAAATAAATAAGTAAACAAATAAAAAAGGAGAAAAAAATGAATAATTTCAATGATTTATTCCAGGAATGTCTACCAACTTAGGAATATATTTTTTTTTTTACTGTCAGACGTAAACAAACTGCCCCAAAATGGCGACTCGGTGTTGGGCATCGGTGAGTTAGGCAAGTATAATTGACATCCACCACTACTACTAAGGAGGGCGTTCGATTTCATCTCCACTGGGTACCCCATACAACATTCTACATTAAGTAACCCTACAAGGTTTTCTATGTCGAAAAATCAAACAAAAACCACCAATATATATATATATATATATATATATATATATATATATATATATATATATATATATATGTGTGTGTGTGTGTGTGTGTGTGTGTGTGTGTGTACATTTCATTGAATACGAGAGACAAGGTGCATTTATTTAGTTTTTCATACAATTTCTCATGCGATCTAATATTTTTTTCTCTTCAGATGATAAATTATATAAAAACTGTCCGCAGGATTTTTTTTATCCGAGCGCTTTCGGCTATACATTTAGCTATTTACAAGGATTAATTATTTTAACTGTTAAATAAGAAATAGTTTGTTGCTTGTATGTTTTATAAAATATTTTTATTTTTCAAAACACAGTCAAGATATTGTATACATGTTCAAAGTTAATATTATTAAGTGTTGTTTTTTTTTTGTTTTTGTTAATAAGGCTTCCATCATTTTTAGTCTGTTTTTGCGTGTAGATGACGCTATTATATTTGTGTTGTCAATAAGTATGTAACAAATAGTGTCTGGTAGCTCTTCAGGAATATTTAAATGAGATCTAATTGAGCTATGGTTAAAAAGGTGTAGAGTGAGTCTGCGTGTCAAATATATTGTAGTGTGGCCTATATAATTATTTACGAATTTTGATTAATCAGGAATAAAATTCCTTAATGGGGATTTAAATTCATAAATAGTACCTGCATACAACAAACTATTTCTTATTTAACAGTTAAAATATTTAATCCTTGAAAATGGCTAAATGTATAGCCGAAAGCGCTCGGATAAAAAGAACATTCGAACAGTTTTTATATAATTTATCATCTGAAAAGAAAAAAAATTAGATCGCATGAGAAATTATATAAAAACTAAATAAATGCACCTTGTCTCTCGTATTCAATGAAATGAACATGAAAGACAGATTGATGCCTAAATACATACACACACACACACACACACACACATATATATATATATATATATATATATATATATATATATATATAAGTTGAAACCGAAGGTGAAAATTAAGGTGAGTACGTCATGTTTAGTAAGATATCCCAGCAAGGCTGTACCAATTGCTACCGGGACCGGATATAGACATCTGGATTTAAAAAGAAAATTAGAATAGCTATAATTGGCACAATGTTAAAGAGATTTTAGATGCATTTTAAGTTTAAAGCTCCACTTGTGGGTGCAGAATTTAATTAACGCCATAAAACTGTCATATTTATGAACGACCGGAAAGTAGACAGGGAGCCAAAAACATGCAGTCCCCACAAATGACAATTCTAAAAATACGGACACTTTGAGAAAAGTAGGGCTAAAGAAATTAATACTTACACGACATACAGACCGTTCGGTAGAGAACTTGAATATGGCTCACGTTTTAGGTTTACATTTGTTTTCTGCAAGTGTTTCTTTTTTAGCATAATCTCCTTCTTTGTGCATGTGATTTATAGTGAACATTCCAGATCAATATACGGTTAAAAGACTCAATGATTCATCCGCGTATGTAGATACCGTATTTATATGCTGTGCTTTACAAAACATGTATAGATATATCCGCTTGCAGTGTTTCAGTCTTATATAGACAAATGCAGACAGAGGAGAAAAAGAAATATACCATGAAAATGTAATCGTAAGTCTTTGTTTATGACCTATGACTGACAGGAGCTTTTGAAGTAATCTGATTAGAGTATCCGTTCCAAAACAGTCTCTTGGCAATAGAAGTCCGCAATTTTCTCGTTTCGGTCGGAATTGGAGCCTCTTCTCAAATCTTCTCCATCTAACACTGTCGGATTAAGCGACTTTCTTTGAGCCCCTGTCTCTGGTGTCAACGCCAGTGAATAATAATTAACCTCAGCGTAATTCGACAGACACTGAAGAAGGTGATTAGGATTTTTAAATGTCTTTCAAGCGTTTTTATCTGGTTGTTTCCGCTTGAGAGGAGAAAAGATGGAAGCGACAGCAGGAATGATGACAAAACAAAAAAAGGGGAAATAAGTAAAGAAGAAGAAAAAAAGTTATTCTAATGTCCAACACTTCATTTATGATGGTCATAGATTTGTGAATACGTGACGAAATATCAGAAATTTGTGCTGAGGTAATCTGGGGATTAACTGAAACAGTAAACACCCACACTGATATATATATATATATATATATATATATATATATATATATACATATATATATACGCACACACTCATATATATATATATATATATATATATATACACACACTCATATATATATATATATATACGCACACACTCATATATATATATATACACACACACACACTTATATATATATACACACACACTCATATATATACACGCGCACACACACACACACATATATATATATATATATATATATATATATATATATATATATATATATAAACAGAGAGAGAAAGTGGGAGAGAAAATTCAGATATAACTACAATGTATCAGTAAAAGTTTTTCGTATTTTTTGTGTTCGTGTGAGCGTTTGTGCGCGTGCAACTATGCGTTCGTACCACGAGTCTGCCCGTCTGCGCAGATATGCGTACGTGTAGAGTAGGTATCTCCACTACTTCGGCATACATTTTCTATATTTAAGTTTAAAATGAATTTTTTACAACGAAAAAATATTCTTGAAGATTTTATTTTAGCTTTAAAAAAAGTTTAATCATTAAATTTATGATTTCCATTAATTAAACAATTCTGGTGTATTTCAGATAGAAACTATATACATTTGATTGTCAAATTTATATTCAAATTTTTAAATTTTCTTAAAATCGGCCATTTTCTTAATTTTAAGAAATTTGTAAACAAACACAAATTTATCGATTTCAAAATCGATAAATTTGTGTTTGTTTACAAATATTTAAAAAAATTTCTGACACGTTATTTTAATAAAATTAAAAAATTTAAAGTTAAACTAATTTGATTTGAAAGAAATCTTTCTTAGTTATATCATAAAAAAAATAATATACAACCAATTATTAACGAGCGGTCCTGTTCATCTGATCAAACTATTGATGGATTGTTGAATGACGAACCGATGACAGCTAATACTGATGACCATAAATGACATAATTTTTAAGTCTGAGTTATTAAAAAAAATATTCTATTTGCGTATGACACACACTAATGGAAATACAATACATAAAATAAAATTATTTAGTGAAATAGTAAATGAAAAAAAGAAAAATTACTTTAAAATTTAAAGTTTACACTTTTTAAAGCTGAACGGAAAATACAACCTGTAAGAAACGAATTTATGAAAAGGCCACGTAAAGGGACAAAAACCCTTAGATCACGTGACCTTGTTATAATAATGGCAATTTCTGTATATCATACATGGAAATAAGGAATGTATTAAGTAAAAAAATACAACATAAAAAATTATTTTTAAAAAAAGTAGCGCAACTAAATTTATTAAACTTAGCAATTTTGGACTCGTAATTTTTTTTTTCCACTTAATTACTACATCACCTCGAGGAACCCTCCTAATACAGAACTTTACACGATTTTAAACTATTATAAATTATTATAATTAAAATTTCTTAAAAAACGAAAAAATTCTTGTAAAAATTAATTATTCATCAGAAAAAAATATTTCTTCAGACAATAATGTCCTTAATATTACTTATTTACAAAAGCAATTAAAAGCTTTTCTAATTAAATAATATCATAGTTTTATTGGATTCATTATTTTTCAATTCAGAGCAGATTTTCAGTTAGATAGCTCAAATTTGAAAAAAAAAAAGTAGGTTATTTACCATCTTTGAAGACTTCTAGTTTTAACAAAAAAAAAAAAAAAATTCAGGAACCAAAATGGTTTTGGCCGAAATTTCATTAAATTAAGTAATTGTGGGGTAACATATTTTTAAAAATTATATTTTTTACCAAAATTTTCTAAAAAAATAAAATTTCAAAAATAATTTCATTCATTTGTGAATAAGTCCTGAACATTTGATTAAAATCGGACAATTACTTGATTTTTACAAGAATTTCCAAATCAATGTTTTCAACGGAAAAAAATCGCAAAAAAAAAAAAGAAGTTATTTTCTGTGACGCCGCGATGACGTAAAAAAAAGAAGAATTTAACCAAAATTTCGAAAGTGTCAGAAAGGATTAAAAACTTTCAAAAAATAATTAAAAAATACTTTGGTCTTTCATCTTAATAACATTTTGACGATAAAACTTTATTTTAGTTAAGTTTGTGGCGTTTTTCATTACGCTATATGCTGTTTTGGCGCGAAAACAGCGAATATTGCTTAGTGTAGAGTGTCATGACCATCTATCCTTTTCCTCGTTTTGGGGGCTTTTTTTTTTCACTTTACACTTGCTCTTTAGCTTTTTCTCTTTGTCTTTCTGTTTTCTTTCGAAAGTTGCCGTTTGTCGTATTGTTTCAATGTTTTAGACATGCCATTGATTTTCATTTTTGGAACTTCTAGCTTTTTTTTTTGATTTTGTTACAGAAGTCGTATCTCGTTTTTTACATAAATAATTGATATTAATGCTTAAATGAGAAATATTATATATATATATATATATATATATATATATATATATATATATATATATATATATATATATATATATATGATATAAATATAGTTCAATGGTAAATACTTATACATACATATACACACACATATATATTTATAAATGTAAAAGACAATAGGAAAACTGTAATATTAGCCGACGCATTTCGTGCAATGTTGATTTTTCAAGTCAAAAACGAAATTAATTTATTAAAGTAACTATTAATAACAAAACAAAATGTCCTTAGCAACTGGAATAATTTAGAAAACGCTATTATATTCATATTGTCAACTGAAAATTACGTCAAGTACTGTCACGTGTGGAAATATTGTTTTTATTGTTGCGTTGAGGGATTCAACTATTTCCTTTTGATTTCTTGATACAATATTTTCACACGTGACACTACTTGACGTAATCCCTTGTGCTGGTCTTTGGCTGTCGGTTCCTAGGAACTCAGCTGCTAGACCCTCATACGTCGAATATGTCGGAGAGTCGATATATATATATATATATATATATATATATATATATATATATATATATATATATATATATATATATATATATATGGATATAAATCCGACAGTATGAAGAAAAAATATATACGGAAAAAACAAACAAAAATCCTTATATACAATTATGCTGTTTTAATGTTAATATGTCAACGTCGGTTAACATATTAACATTAAAACAGCATAATTGTATATAAGGATTTTTGTTTGTTTTTTCCGTATATATTTTCTTCATATATATATATATATATATATATATATGTATATGTGTGTGTGTGTGTGTGTGTGTGTGTGTGTGTGTGTGTGTGTGTGATTATTCTGGGGGATTTAGGCTAATCATATCGTAATTCGTCGATCCTAAATCTCCCAAAATAATCATTGTGTATCCTTACTAAGTCCAGCTAATGCTCTGAGATGGAGTGGTTAAGAGTCAAAAAGCAGTCATGGCTCTTGGGGCATTGTTCCGAGGTTATCTGATTACTTGGATAAGTATAGCTGGGGAACTGAGTGAGTAGCGGCGCTATATCGAGTCTAGTTTGTGTCTTCTTCGTCAGTAAGGCACGTGATACAGTTGGTAAGATGTTTGCGTTGTATCGAAACGGTACGTGTTCGATTCTCGGTAGTGGATGCGTACTACTGACGACTCCCAGATAGAGCGAAACAGCCGTCCTGTGCTTTCTGCATTCTGTTGAGAATTATTCTAGATATATATATATATATATATATATATATATATATATATATATATATATATATATATATCTATATATATTACAAAAAAAAAGCTCAAACGCGAATATTCCATGGTTATTATTTATTACATTGGAAGTGTGTGTGTGTGTGTGTGTATATATATATATATATATATATATATATATATATATATATATATATGGGAACTTACTGTTGACCAGTTGGTTAAATAGAGCTACGTACCAAAAGATCTGCCTATTTCTTTTCTTTAGACCATTTTGCTTTTGAAACCAAATTAATCGTTCACTCACCAGTAATTTACAATCGCCCGAGGAGACGCATTGTTATGCGTTGAAACACGACTGCGAGTGTGTAGCGATTCTTACATGTTTTGTTGTAATATCCTAAAATAAATTATATTGCTCTACTAAGTATATTGCGTCCTTTTTTAAATAAATTTTACGAACACTATTCCTTCTCATCGTACCTGCATATATATATATATATATATATATATATATATATATATATATATATAAATAAACAGCAACATCGCTTCTCGAAGGTGTCAAATGTCGAACAAATAATCGGTTTTCGAACAGAAAATCTAAGATGAAAATGCCTCGGTTATCGAACAAAATTTCGGTTATCGAACAACATTGCCGAACAGAATCATTTCTGAGTCGACCGCCATGTTGTATACATTAGCCTGTTGTGCTGTGTTTTTCTTTTCCAATTTTATTGTACTGTGCCTTTTTTTTTTCTCTTCATTAGCTGTTAATCATGGCTCCAAAGAAAGCTAGCGGTGAAAAAAGAAAAGTTGACAGAAAAAAAAACAAAAAACAATTGTTGATGATATTGTCTCTATGGGAAAAAATATGGGCTTGAATGTCGACAGTGTAGATATTGAAGTGCTAGTGGAAGACCACCGTATTGACCTTAGCACCAAAGAGTTTGTACACCTTCAAAATGGCTGAGGAAAAATGTTCTGAGGAGGAAGGAAAAGGGAAATGTCCCAAGTCCTTTAATCAAAGAAATTTTTGTTAAATGAAGTGATGTGCAAAGATATATGGGAAAATATCACCCTCATAAAGTGGTAGCTATTAGAGCAGTAAACTTTTTCAATGGCACTGTCTTGTCTCCTTTTAGAAAAATATTTACACCACAGACAAAAACAACTAACATTGGACAGGTTTTCTTTAATACTAAGGATCTAACACTACAATCTTGTTATACTCTTAATTCCATAACTATAAACGGTTTAAAATTCTAAATCACCTCCTTTGATATATATGCCTACCCTCTTATGTACCTCTCCGGTAATTAAATTATCATTCTTATTTTTTTTTTTCATATATATTACTTGTAATATTTTCAGATATATAATTTTACACCCATACATATTTTACACGCTATACTGTCCAGGAATATTTCAAAATTTGATTATAAAACGTTATATTAGTATTCCTTATTTTTTTTAGAGGAAATCACCACTTCTAAATTTTAATCCACAAGACACTTTAATTGATTACAAAATTAGCAGTGATAACCCCAACATAAATACATGCAATTCAGCTCTAGACTTTTTTTTATAGTAAACCAAAACTAATATTCCCAATTACTATTAGAACTGTCGCTACAATTTTTACCTACTCAAACGTAATACTATTCCCTATCTCCACCTCTCCTCCCCTACCTCTCACTCTTAGGACGCTTGTGAGATGATGACCCTAAACTTTTGACTGGTGTTTATCGACAAGAAAAATCTTCACAGACCAGTCAACACTAATCACACATTCCATTCTTCACCAAACTGCAATCAACAGGCACTATTATTTCAATCCGTCACCTTTTTTTTATGTATATTTTTTCCTCTAAAACAAATGGAAAAAAGGAAGTGACGTTTCACATCCGGCTTACCTACAAGCAGGATTTTTTATAACCATTTTCGATTCTCACCCGTCGAAGTGCAATTAAAATGCACTGAAACGAAGTTGCATCTTTGTAGTGAGTAAAATGGTTTTGTCTATATGATAAAATTATAATAAATAAATAATTATCGCTCTACTATCGGTATGGAGCCCTCTTTTGGATTAATGCTGTGAACGTTGGAATTTATATATTACTTTCGTTTCATCACATCGGATATATATATATATATATATATATATATATATATATATATATATATATATATATATATTGACTACTAATATTATCTATCTATCTATATATATGTATATATATTACCGTGTTTGCTATATATATATATATATATATATATGAATAAAAAAAGACAGACCACGTTAAGATTCCATGTAATAAGCTATTTCACCATAACCCCTTTAACAGGGTTCTGGATCATCAGACTTTACTTCCTTAAGGGTTATGGTGAAATATCTTAACGTGGTCTGTCTTTTATTCAAACATATCTGCTCTGAATTTTACATTGAGCTCTCTGGATATCATCCTCCTCAGGTCTACGCATACGGATTACCTAAGTTTGCATAAACTATATATATATATATATATATATATATATATATATATAATAATCATACACGGTAATGATATGAAAATCAAAACTTGGGAGTACCTAAAAGTTTCATGCCTTAAACAAAGCAGGATCGAGACCGCCTTTACAAAACAACGAAAGTTCTGAAAAAACTAACAGACTGGCGGAATCAATCAATTCATTGTTTCATTTGGTGATCGATTATAGCAACTTAAAAAAAGGTAATCGAACACTTCTTTGGAAAAGGGTCTTACAGGCACATCACGTTGAAACACCGCTTGCCATGAAATCACCGAAATTACCCCCCCACTTCGCGCCTGTTCAATACTTAAATGATTGACCCCTTGGGAATATCCGGTGAACTTGAACGTGCTGGTGATGTAATGCTTAATATGCACGGAATTGTTAATCGGAAAGCCGTGTTCCTGTTCTAATCGGGATTGTTACATTCACTTACGCGCAAATACCCTCGGAAAAGATATGCGTCCACTTCTTCTCCCCAGATATAGGTTAATTAGTAATTCTTGTAATTGTAATTATTACCATCTAAAAATATTTTCTGGCTTTAAATAACCTGAAAATTGTTGATAAGCCGTAGAAAATGAATGAATTAATTGATCCGAAAAATGATCTTCAAATTAAGATTTCTTTTTTTTAAACGGAATGCGCAATTTATCAAAAAAGTACCTCTAAGTTTACAGGAAATTCAGGAAAAATACGCAGATTACTGAATAATGATGCTATGAATTCATACAGATATTATATTGTCAGAAAACCTTGGAAACTTCGCATTAACAATACACAATTAGTTTTAAAGTTAGCATAAAAACTAGGTAAGGTAAAAAAAAAGTACTCTGCTGATTGAATAATGAAGCTAGTATTTTATATGAGTAGAATATTCTGCAAAAGAAGAAAATGGAATTTTTCGCTATTTTTTTTCCTAGAAAAGGATAAAATGATGGAAAGCCAAATAAAATACATTGAAGACTAAAAACTTATGCTATAAATTTATATGAATAAAGGATTTCGTAAAAGAAATACTATAGCATCAACATTGTACGTGGTTGGGTGTGTATGCTTACGCATGCGCTATAGCATTCATTTCTTTGTTCACGATCTTTTCCTGAAATCAAATGAAACCTGTAACGAGGTACATATACTGAACTTGACAAAATCTATCCAAGGAAATGCGTATTCATATATTTCTGCAATATTTTTTCTAGAGAATCTCTATTCTTTTCCGGCACGTACTGAATTATAGGTCTCTATTTTTCTGGTTGATTTGTTCTTCTCTTTCAATATTCAGCCCGGGAAAGTAACCAAAATGTCTGCTGATATATAAATAGCTTAACGACTGCAATGACACAAATATCGAGTCTGTCAGAATTCCTACAGTTTTATTTAGTTTTTTTTTTTTTTTTTTTTAAATAAAATATGAAACAAAAATTTAAAATCTATAAAAAATAAATAAAAAGATGAAAATGTATAATAATTATTAAACTAACAAGCAAATTTTAACCCTCCCTAACGTTATGTTTATTTTATTTTATTCATTTTGCTTCATTTCACAGCCATTGAAATAAACAGTTAAAATGAATGAATAAAAAAAAAAAAATATCAAAGAAAAACGCTTGACAAAAAAAAAATAACTCTCTCGATTTGAAATCGAAGCGCTGGAAGATTTCCTGCGAGAAATTCAAAGTAGCGAATAATTTTTATGACACCCAATGAACGTTAAAGGGGATTAATGAGGTGTGAAAATGTGCCTAAGTTCAATGACTTGGAATGCACATACACATTTGCATGGGATTTCCTCAACAGCAGTGGTGGCATTACTGTACACACATATACACACACAATGTAATATTTTCGTGTACACACATGCACACATAGTGTAATATTCCCGTACACACACATACGCGGACACTCATCCATAGGCAAAATTTACGAAAACAAACAGATTTTTAGGGGTATGTTTACTGGATTAACAGCAGTTTGCGGTTTGTGCCCAGAAAATGTTAAAGTGTTGTATACTGTCGAAGGAAGATCTGAGTTGATAGATAGACGCAATACAGTCTTCCTAATCACCTAATTCCCTCTATATTGCATATTGTCGTATTAAAATCAGCAATATTATTGTTCCTGATCTGGCGGATCGGTTTCAATCACCTTCTCACCGCCGTAAGTTTTCGTCTCTGTCTTTTCTACACATTTTCTATACAATTCACCCATCACACCCTTTATATTTGATGAGCTATCTTCACTGATGTCCCGACTGCATGAATTTAAACGTGCATCTATATCCCACCATTTTGCTGTTGAAATAGTTAAATGCAGCCGTCACTTCTACTCCAGCAGTTTCTTTTCTCATGCTTCCCGACAGAGGAACTCCCTTCCTCTTACTTGCTTCCCTGATAACTACAATCTTCAAAAAATTGAATGGAACGTCAATCAGCGTCTTCCGCTGCCTTGATCTCCGTTCTTCATTTATCCTTTTTTTTTCTCTATCCCTTCTATACACATTATTTTTCCTCACTTTCACTCTCCGTGTGTTGGTGGCACTCCCGACATAACTAATTATAGTTTATAACACATATTACAGTTTTCGGTTTTCGGTCCAACGAAGCAGGAAATTACCTTGCAGCCATGTTAGTCAACATACCCATTCTGCGAGTCACCAGACTTTCTTTAACCTTCCAAAAAATTCTGTCGTTTGGCCAATGAAATACTACCCATCTATCAAAATTCCAAAATGTCCTTCACGTCGAACAATTTTAAGCTTTGGAAACAGGAATTCATTAGAAGCACCAAGTTTTGGTGAAGAGCGTGGATAGTCTGCATACTCAAATTCCAAATCATTCAGAACACACATCAGTTTATCTACCCAGTGAACAGACACTGTTTGGTGTAAAATATTAACACCTTTCTGCTATTTCTCTCGTCGTTTTACTACCAAAGCCGCTAAGTGTTAGAATAGCATTCTTTCTGGTGTTAGCAAATCATCAAAATACTTTCCTGATCCTAAAAAAAATGCTGTGGCTGCGACCTTTCCTGTTGTTTCTACGACATTGTGAAATGGACAAAGTCCGGCAATTATTTAAAGACATTTCTATGTTTAACATTCTTTTTATAGATACACGTATTTTAAGTAAATGCTGTTTATAATAAACAGTATTAAACAACATTTACCGGCCTGAATGTCCGAGAAATATTCATAGAAAATCGAAGGACGAATATTTTCTATGAAAATTTCTCGGACATTCAGGCTGGTAAATGTTATTTAATACTCTTTATTATAAACAGTGCATTTACTTAAAATACTTGTATCTGTAAAAAAAGAATGTTAAACATAGAAATGTCTTTAAATACGATATTGTATTTTTCGGCTGTTGAGAACTCGAGTGCCGCTAATGATTGAACCAATCCTACTATATGAATCAGAAACTTGGACATTTTCTTCTCGTCTTGAAAGGCGACTGAGTGGAAAAAAATACAAATCTACTTAGAAAAATCCAGAAGATCAGTTTTTGATCCCATACAACGCTTAAGACAATTTACGGAGAATTGAGACCAATCTCCCTTAAGCTCAAACAAAAACGTTTACAACGGATAATTTATTGTTAAGACGAAAATATTTCGGAAAGCTTTTGCAATCCTTGATCACTCTTGAGAAATAAATGAAACAGTGACTAAGCTACATTTTATACGTTAGAAATTCAAATTAACAAAAAAAAAAATTCGATCAAACTGAGTTCGCGAGACATGCGTAAGCACAAAGCGTGAGAATTACTTAAAGAAAGAAAGAAATGTCATTTCCAAGCCAGAGTAGAAAAAAAAAGTTTTTTTTCGTATTTTCCGTTAAAGTGGGGAAGTCCATGCTGAATGAAACTGTTTCATTTATTTCTCTAGAGTGATCAAGGATTGCAAAAGCTTTCCGAAATATAGCTATTTTAACAATAAATTATCCAATGGAATTACAGATTTTTATTTTTTTTAATTCAACTCCACCAATGGAATCAAGCGTTTTCACAACAAAAAAAAAAAAAACGATTACAGTTTGCCGGCCACTCCCACTGAGCGGACAGAGAAATTGTCTTATTCTTACCCCTACGGCATCCTTCTGGAAGTGACTTCACGAAAATTGAATTTCCCAGACACCATTCGGGACTCAGGGTTGCACATTGGGAATCTGGGGACAACGATGCAGGACCCAGCAATGCGGAAAGTGATTGTTAATGGAGTTCCGTCCAACCATAGAGAGGTCGAAGGATGAATTATATTAACATCGACTGGTGTACCTCACTTCTCATGAATTATAAACCTAAAGATTAATATAAATATCTATAAAAACTTATGACTTCTTTTGGCTGAGATTCGCCGATCGGCCAAAATTACTTGATTGAAAGGATCAATAATTTCAGGAATTTATTTTGCTGCTTCTCATCTTTCAAAATCTCCATTTCATTAGGGTCGTAAGAGCACCTCATGTACTGCAGGAATGGCAGTTGAATTGTGCCTAAGGTAAGATAATTTATTGCATCCAGGCTGATTTAAATTCAGGGTTGATCTTATTCTTGACTGATTGCTATACCAACCAGCTGTTATTTACGAGAAGTTGTAGTTAACGTTGACCTTCTCCCAGATTGGCTGCCACACAAGGTAAGAGACACCAATCACTCGGCTATTTAACTCAGAGCTAGCGGAAGAAGGAGGTGCACTATCTGCACATTAATCATCTATTAGCTTAACGTCTCTGAAATCGTCGGGCCGAGTTCGAAATCCAGTCTAATTAATCCCGTTCCCTTTCACGTAAATATACTCGTTAAAAGTATAAATCGGTTTATTCTCCCAACATTTATTGATTAAATAGCAAGACACCTGGAATTTCTAGCCTAGGTTGGCAACCACTTTAGCTCTTTTCAGCTTTGGTTAGCAATATATCTGGGCATGGTTAGGGCACCTCGAGGCGGTGTAATGTTTAGCAAGTCTCTCTAGAACTATTACGACTGAAAAGTGAGTTCGATCCTCACTGGGTGTTCCATACTTTCGGCCTTGTTCCACATCTAAGCTTCGCTTGGAAAATCATTTGGGCACCTAACGGCGGTGTAATGGTTAGCAATCTTGTCTCGCTAGAACAATTACGACTAAGTAGTGAGTTCGATCCTCACTGGGTGCTCCATACTTTCGGCCTTGTGCCACATCTAAGCTACGCTTGGAAAATCATTTGGGCACCTAGAGGCGGTATAATGGTTAGCAAGCTTGTCTTTCTAGAACAATTACGACTGAGTAGTGAGTTCGATCCTCACTGGGTGCCCCATACTTTAGGCCTTGAGCTACATCTAAGCTACGCTTGGAAATAACTGGGCATGGTTACTCGATAAAAAAAATCCTCTAAAAGCCTGTGCCACTTGCATGGATGTGCCGGCCCGAGAGAATCACACAGTGACTGAAATTCGTTAGTAACGTGAGTTGCGGAATCTACCGCAGGCGGAGATAGCGTCTACTTTTTTCAGAAGATGGGTTCTACCTTTTCCTAAAGGCATTCGAGGTAGTTTCACTCAACCACCGCAAATTATTACAAAAAACATTAACTTGAAAATTCGATGCATGTTTTGAATAGCGGCGCCAGATCGAGACTTTTATCTGGATGTCATTCATGGCGCCCAAACCGTTCAGAAATATTTAAACTATCAGCTGTATACAACCGCTTTCAATGGCTAAAAATGGCTTTGAGAGTGTGAAGCCTTTTGGGCCTCTTTGAAGAACACGTCTTCAAATCTTGTGAACGGGCGCTACTGAATCACAAACAAAGAACAATACCAGATAACAGGAACCACATCACTTGAGGACTTTTATTAGCTGAAATGGCTATCACAGGCAACTCGAATAGAAAATAACTTCAAACAAAAGGTTAGGAAAGAAACCCCCATCAATGTTGGAAAGAGGGATGACAGGGGACTTGAGAAATTGCTTTAAAATTTTTTATGAATTGCAACCGACATCAGAACAGGCTTCTCGGTAAGTGAATGCTGTATGTTCCCTTATAAGGAAACAGCTAACAATACCATTAGCATAAGTAGATGGAAAAAAAGCTGTTAGAATTTGGGCTCGACATACCGATAAACTACTGCTCATGCATCGAAAAGTCAATCTTAAATATTGCATAAGAAAACACTTTATCTGCTAAACAAAGAAAACTACTCAAATTTTTCTGTACGCGTGAAAAAGACGCCTGTTTACTCACGGCCACCTCACAATTTAGTTTCTTAAGATCGAGAGAATTAAAGAAAAAGAAAAAAAAGCAAAAGGAAAAAGAACGCTTTCCGCGAGAAATAAGAATATTTGTAGCAGTTAAACTCGGTGAACGAATAAGCACCTGTACGCTCATGCAAGGGGTCACATGTGTGGCACACGGAAACACATAAATGCCCACTCATCCATGACGGCACCAAGACACACTGACGCGAACCATTTTTTTATCGTCCAACGCATTTGCACGTGTGACCAACAACACCTGTAATAGAAACAAAGCTCTTGCAAAAATTGCACCTGCTGATTCCGTCAAAACGCGCTGCAAAGAGGTGAAAATTTAGCTTGATGTTTTACGCTAATATCCCGTTCACACACCATTGAAAATTAAGTGGCTGTCTCTAAGTGAGTGTTTAAAACTGAAGTTGTGAACGTCAAAGGAATTATTAAAGGATTCGAAATATTAAATGCGTGTCCAAGTCCGAATTCTATTCGTAGTACCTTATATATCTTGCCCGTTATCATTCACTTCTTTGCTAAAAGAAAAATATATTTTTCATCAGTCTAGTCCTATCGCCAGTCATTTTAATATAATCCAATCTATGTCAGTTTTCGTATTCTGTTTCTAGTTCCAGAAGTGTTATTAGAATTAATTCTTTCGTTTTCATTTTTTTTATTTATTTATATATATATATATAAGCCAAAGTCAATTTTCCTCAGTCCAGTCAATTAATGCAATCTTTTCTATTAACAACAGGAGACTGTTGTCTTGAAGACAAAGAGGAGAATGAACGTGAAGACATTTACCTTCATAATTCAATGCTTGCTGTTATACGTTCATTTTAAGATTGGTGAATATACACTTGCCCCTGCTAGGATAAGGAGTTATTTTTATTTACATTCGGACAGATGTCCTCAACTTTGTTGTAATCACATCGTTTCGCCCGTTTGTGTCCCTGGGTCTTCATCAGGATCTGAGTAACCTACAGGGAATTCCTAACTGAACCCTTCACTTAATCTACGAGGGTAGATTGTTCTCGTTCTACTGTCTATATCGAGTTCCATTTTTTAGTGTTGGTCAGTTATTGCTCGCCCTGCTTCCGCTGAATCCAGCTACACAGTGGCGGGAGAGTTCAGGGATTGAACTCACAATTACTATGTCCCCAAACCCATAATACAACAGTTTTATCTATTAGGCTATTGTTCTGTGAGAATTCCCTGTCGGTTACCCTGATCGATATACACCTGATGGAGGCTGGAAGACACAATGGCTGAAACTTTATGATAGCAACAACAAAGATGAGGATAATAGTCCGAATGTAAATAGGGTCAATAATCTACTTAGGTGTATCTGTATTTCTGAGATGAGGTATTGTAATTATTTACACTATTTATATAATTCCCAAGTATACATTATCCAGTGGATAAAAGCGCTGATTGAATTAATCACAATGATTTGGAAGTTCAGTACTTGGTCGCAGCAAAGGTGAACAAAAACTTGTTGAGTTAGGTTTCTAAAGGGAAAGAACTGAAACTGAGATATCCAGAAGAGGCATGGCGCGTGGAACTAGAACAATCTACCTGGTGGACGGAATAATGAGTTTGGTTCGAAATTGCAACGTATATCACCTGGAGAAGGCCGGAGAGTAAAACGGCTGAAATATCGTGAATATGATAATATAGATGAGGACAACAGAATACTTAAGTGTTTGAAAACTTTATAGTATCCATTTATTTACATCAAGACACAAAATCTTTAGAAACAAAACATTAACTAATAATTCAGAGCATCTTTACTGCTGTGTAATAGCTAAAATATCTTTAATATACGAAAGACGTTTAATATACATACATATATATATATATATATATATATATAGTGAAGAATATGTTACACGTCGTCAGATGCTGATATTTGGCTATATAACACGAACTTCACCTCAGATGTCCTTAGCAGAACGTGAGTTTTATAAAATATGACACAACCGATAAGTCAGATGTCATTAGCATAAGAGTGTTCACATACCGTACCTTTTCAAAAGACCATTAAATAACATGTCCTTGATATAACCAAAAGACGCAATGTAAGCCAAGCCTATCACTGTACAAAGCTAAATGTTCAAATAAACTCTATTCTTGAACTTCACCAGTTCATGCTTTTAGAGATCGGGCACGCCATGCTACATCCACGGAGTTGAGTCCCCCTCATTTCCTCCGTGTTCTCATTGTGAAGGGAATATTTCCATTCAGGCGTCTTTCTCACAAGATTTTATACTCTTTGGATCTGACTCCCGAGCCGGTGCTTCCCTGAACACGACGATCTTGACCTCGTCAAGTCAAACGTCAATGCTTTTCTATCCTCCTTATTCTTATAGTCTTCATTTCGTACAACCTCCTCTTTCCCATGACGCACCTCATTCAACATCGAGAGCTTTGTATTGGGTGAAACTTTGTATTGGGTGAAACTTTGTATTGGGTGAATCTTTGTATTGGGTGAAACTTTGTATTGGGTGAAGTTTTGTATTGGTGAAATTTTGTATTGGGTGAAACTTTGTATTGGGTGAAATTTTGTATTGGGTGAAACTTTGTATTGGGTGAAATTTTGTATTGGGTGAAACTTTGTATTGGGTGAAATTTTGTATTGGGTGAAATTTTGTATTTTAAATATTGTGAAATTTTGTATTTTGGTGAAACTTTGTATTGGGTTAAATTTTGTATTGGGGGAAATTTTGTATTTTAAATATTGTCAAATTTTGTATTGGGTGAAACTTTGTATTGGGTGAAATTTTGTATTGGTGAAATTTTGTATTGGCTGAAACTTTGTATTGGGTGAAATTTTGTATTGGTGAAATTTTGTATTGGGTGAAATTTTGTATTTTAAATATACATATCAAAATCGTTGAATAATATAAAATTCCTTTTTCTATTTCTTCTAAATGTATAATTTACAAATTGGACCGCCAAAAATATTTCATATACTCTATTTTTCAGTGTATAAGACGCATTTCCTTATGTCAAAATCTGATGCCAAAATCTGCTTTCATCGTCTATATACTGAAGGTATAAAATATATATACACCCTTGTGTATACTAATTGAAGCAAAACGAATAATTTTGTTATTATGTATTTTTCTTTGTATTTTTCCAGTGAAACATGACCCAGTTCAGATGATAGTAGTTCGTATGTCCATTTCACAAAGTTATTTCTTGCAGATTGACCACAGATTCTCGATCGGATTTAAATCAGGAGAGTTTCCAGGTCAGTGTATAGTACTTCGATTTGCTTACTGGTGAGGCTTGACAGTGTGATTCATGCAGCGTGTCGATTTTCGTGCGTTTCCTCGGAATAGCGTCCATCGCAGACAATGGCCATAGGACAACTAATCAACAGTCGAGACAATAGTGTTTAGGCGTGATAAAAATTTGATGCAGTCACAGGTGACGCAATATCTTTCAAGGCCAAACAAATTTCATCACACACCACGAAAATAGATTCATATTACTGCACACCACAGCAACTGACCTAATCTGAGGGAAAAATAGAAATCAATTACACTTGTCACCTCCAGTGGGTCTAAAACTGGCCGTATGGGGAAGGAAAGGAACCTAAAGCGGCTGTTTCAATTAATTTGCACAAGGGTGTACGTATATGCATGATATACAAAAACTATTTCTTAATATATTCAGATAAGCATGTATAGTTCATTTCAATGCGTCATCTATAAAAAAAGAGTATGGATTTTAAATACGTTATGTGCTTGATCAATCAGAGTGCTTAAAACAAGTAGCGTCGGTAAGGTCTGAATTCTATGTTGATTGGATAATTGGCAGTGTGGGTCGTGCTGACTACCAAACTGGATTCCCCACCAGAAGTCGTCTTGCCGTATTTTAGGCGTAGGAAACGAAATAGTTTGTTTATCACTTCTCGTACAGTTTTTCGACCCTTGCGATGTCTTAAGGAAGGAGATACGCATACACAACCAAATTTAAATCAAGCGTGACTAATTATGCTAAACGATTAACGATATTTCTCATTTTGAGGTTGCAATCTTTTTGGGGTTTAGAGCAATATATACTAATTTTGAAAGTAACAAACTGAATTTCTGAATAAACTCGGTACATTAAGTATCCTGTCAAGTCAAACAGACATCGCGTTCCTCAAAATATATTCAGCGCCAAAAAGAGACGATTTTTTGGATGGTTGGTATGGTACTCTGAGATGGCAACAGAGAGTCTCACTGAAAGATTAATCTTCAGATATTCCAACAATTGGAAGTGACAGTACCTTTGGTGTGATTTACGCTTTCCACAGTTCTATTCTATATTTAAGGGAATTTACTATTACCAAGGAGACTTTGCACATTTGCAAACTCCTTAGAGTTTGAGAATGTGGCACACTATCAAAGGTTTTACGGTAATCTATCCAATCTGTGCTGAGATTTCTACCTTTTTCCAGGTTCATTTTATTTATTAGTAGTTCATTTTTGCAATCAAATGAACCTCTTCGACACCAGTTCTCTTCCAGAGGAAGAATGTTGTAGTGGACAGACATATTATTGGACAATAATTTTGTTGATCATCTATTTCACCCGTTTTTGTAGGAGATATATAATACCTTCAGTGATTCATTCTAGTATTTCATTGGGTTTATTAATTAGCATTAATAAAGTTTGTGTGTTTATAGAGTTTTATGGATTGATGACAGATAACAGAAACAAAAGTTGGGTATTATTATTATTATTATTTTCTTTGATTTCTGGCATTTACACATTTCTTTTTGGGTCCCGCCCGGGGATCTAAGGTTAGAAATGGCATCATGACACTTTCCATTGACAAAAAAAAATTACATAGATAAAGCCCTTTGTAAAGTGTGGGCTGTACTTGTCAGAACAATTTTTTGTATCTCTTTGAGGCATGGACTTCCAGGAATCCCTTTAATTAGTCTACTGGAATCTTTTCCAACCATTCCTAGGGCTCCAACTACAGCAGGGATTGTTGATGTTCCCATATGCCACACTTTTGAGATTTCTATTTCAAGGTCCTTGTATTTTGACAGCTTTTTGAATATCTTCAAAGATACAATGCAGTCAGCAGGGACTGCCATATCAATAAGGAGCTACTTTATTATTATTATTATTATTATTATTATTATTATTATTATTATTAACATTCAGTCATCGAATGTTCGCACAAGTAGGAATTTGTGGCTTACAGTGGAATTTAAGTGATAACGACTATCCTCAATACAGTGTTTTCTAAACTGTTTTATATATGTTCCATTCTGATGGATTTTTATCTAAACTTTATTTATACTCTAATATCTGGTCTTTGCCTGTATATAGCACAGTCTACTAAAACTTAACATGTCATATTGTTATATCACAAATACAAAAAATAAAACTAATAATTTGAAACAGACTTTTTTTAACTTAACTATTTTTTTAAAAAAAAGTACCTGGTCGTAGCCTTCATTCTTCCATACAATTTTTTCTAAGCATTTGTATTGGGCTTTTTTTCATGGTTTTCATATCTTCATTGCAAAACCCTCGCTTTGGTCTTGGTAAAACAACCAACACTTTGACACTTTTCACTGGCAATTATTGGTACTTCGTGACTCTGAGCAACCTTCTATAATTTATCACAATGTTATCTGCGATGGAATCACAAACAAAGAAATTCATTTTTCATAGTTTGTACAAGTATCGTTATTTTCCCTGATGCAATCACGTGATGATGAAAAAAAAAAAGAAAACTATGTCATTGTCTTTTGTACAGTTCTTGTTAGATACGAAACTTAGCTTAGCACATGGCTACAAGAAGACACCCAATGGGGATCGAACTCCCATTAGTAATTATCAAATAGACTAACCAGTTAACGATACCCACGCAAAATTGCACTTTCTTAAAACTAAGTTTAGCTTAATACAAGAACAAATTTGAAGTACCCAGGGCGGATAAACTCGCTATTCAATGGTAATCACGATTCTAACCGGCTCGCTAGCTTTCAACCAACAACAACGCACCTTGTTATTTATTCGCCTCACATTAGTCTGGCACAAGACTATAGAGCACTGAATTAGGATCGAACTAATAGTAGCAATGGTCAATCAGATAATTACTCTATTAACTCAAATCAAAACACCTTTTTATTCATGTCGGCATAGTTAGGTATACACCTAGAGGGATCTCGGTTAGGATCGAAATCACTAGACAGTAGGGATGACCAAAAAGACTAGAGCTTTAATAATTTATCTCCACACCAAGATCAACCCTTTTATTCCCTAAGCGTTCCTTAGATTGATGCAATGCCTGAATTATGAAGCAACCAGTGAGCATCTCTACTGAGTAGGTAAAGTCAATCATACCAGCTCGTTAGTCATTAACCCCACACCAAGGCAACTTGTTTGCTAACTGTTATATTCCGTACTAAGGGACTGAATACTTAACACCAGGTGGATAATTGAAGAAAGATTTATTGTACACAACAAGTACAATATGAAATACAGTACAGTTCTACACACTAGTAGTGAGTGCCACTAATTGGAAGGTCGGACGTGTTTGCGTCTTCTCGCTCTCACTCTTTTACAGTCTCTCGTAGATAATAGACTTTATAGGTACTTATTACTTATAGTGTAATCATTCATGGGGGTAACTGGTTACTCCATTACATCACTAACCTTACGTTGATTTGGTATGAAGTTACAAGGATCGAACTTAACTCTTCATTTATGGGATGTGTCTCTTCAGGATGGAGTCGATCGTGAATCTCCACAACTTCCTATTCTTTGTCTTCTTAGCTAGGTTACAGGCTGCTTCTCTCGACCTCAATATGTTCTTTGAATGTTTAAAAATTCTAATCCTATGTTCCCGAAGTTTCATTTATATCTTTCTGCTCGCCAAGGTTTTTTAGAATCCATTTTTAAAAAATGTCCTCTTTCGTCACAAGTTCAGTCTGTAGCATTCTCAGCCAATTCCTATAGAAACACATCTCACAATACAGTAGCAAACTAACTCCTTAGCCATTACTCCAGACGAAACACCTGCATTTATTCAACTCTTGGTCCGGTTCAAGTCAATAGAATTTCTTCTTTTTTTGGGGGGGTAGATGTGAGAGGAAATTATTTCCAATTCTGAATTATACATTAAGATGAGGTCATTACAATTCAATCTTTACTGATTAAACTGATGCTTGCAATTCCGTTCCATTTATTAACTTAATTACATTCCATCTTTAAGAGCGTTAGAAACAGAATGATTTGTTTTCCCTTAGTTTGTTTCGATACAAATCATTGATATTGATCTTTAAAAAAGAAAAGAAGAAGAAGATATATAGTAGACATTACTTTAGCATTGGCTTGAACATAAATTTTGTGTAAATTACATCATTAATTTTGTGAGATTCTTGTGAAAAGGTAAAACTATTTTAAAGAACAAGTTCCGTTCGAAATGTCCAGACAGGAAAAAAACCAAAAAAAAACCGAAAACACATATTAAAAGAGTGATTTTTTTTTATTATTTAACCTGCAAAATGAGTTGTTATCTGAGGTCAAAGGTTGAAATTGTTTGTATGATGCACGCAATTATTTAAGTTGCAAATGATACATGAATGAAAGACTACACAGAATAAACTGTATTAAACTCTATCTTTGTCTCGGTGTTTGCGTATATGTATATGAATGGGTGCGTGTCTGTATATGTATGCAAATGAATGCGTGTGTGTATATGTATGCAAATGAATGCGTCTGTGTATATTTATGCAAATGAATGTGTGTGTGTATGTGCTTGTGAATGAGTGCGTATGTGCATGCGTGTGCGGTTTGGTTTGGTTTATTTTGTTTTACGGTATATCAACCTCAGTGGGTTATTTAATGCTGAGATGATTTTTAGGATAGGTTCGTATGTACAGAATAGGAATTCTTTGTAAGAAATCAGTTTGTAGATCAGTGTTTGTATTTATTTTGTTTTACGGTATATCAACCTCAATTGGTTATTTAATGCTAAGAATATTTTTAGGATAGGTTAGTATGTACAGAATATGAATTCTTTGTAAGAAATCATTTTGTAGATCAGGTTTCAATGACGTATTTTTGTAAAGAGGGTCTTTTCATGAGTCAAATATATTTTTGCTAATATTTTTTTTCAAAAATATATTGCTGGCAATATTTTTTCCAAAAATGTATTGCTGGTATATTTACTGTAAAAATGTATTATTTACTTTCATAGTGTTTTCATTCCAGTTTGTGGGTTAACTATTTGCCCAAAGCTGTGACCCTAACAGGTGCTACCACCCTGGGCCAGAGGGAACCTGGGAGCAAGTGGTTTCATGCTCCTGAAAACCTCCCGATCAGAGGCCTTGCTGTCGGAGATTGTTTATTGTCATTCACAGGACGGTATACGTGTGTGCATGCTTGTGTGATTGTGTGTGTGCGGGAGCCCGCGTTCGAAGAAAGTAATATCTATTTTGAGGATACAAAAATGTGGCACAAGGCCAAAAGGGTAGATAGGAGAGGTCTAGTCCTCAATCGGTCTTATCTTAAAGTTACCTCGCCACAATTACTGACCCAATAATATCATATTATTCCTTGCAACAAAACCACACATTCTTACTTACAATTCTTACTACAACCACCATAATGTCTCAAAGTCTCTAATTAGTTCCCATACGTAGAATTTGTCTGCGGGATGGAAATAAATATAGCAATTGCGAAGAAATAGATTATGATCGAATATGGAGAAAGAAATTTGATGAAAACCCTGAATGGACCATCAAATTTCAAGTCAGATCACGTGATCAGCTGCTAGCAAATATGTCCGAAATGTCCGATTAACGGTGTTGAATTTTAAATGAACAAAAATAGGAGACATTAGAAGGCCAAATACGTGAAAGTGAATTAATTGGTTTAAGTACATGCAATGTAATCTAGGGAGAAGGTCCACAGATTTCTGAAAAACGACACTGAATTCTAATGATGTTTTTACAGTAAATTTCACCCTGTACAAGACCCGGGGGGCACTCGAATTAGAGGATTACTTCAAGAAGCACTTTATACTGATAGGAGGGGAAAGTGACGGTTAACCCTAGACTTAAACAGGTTTAAGATTGTTGTGATCAGGGGAAACACCCTCTTAGGAATCGGTTCCACAGAGCATTGGCTTGTGGGAAGAAACTGTTAGAATGGACCTAACTTCTCGCCGTTGGAATACGGACGGAATGTGGGTGTTTTGCTACGATGAATAGGGGATTCTTGCCGTGAAGTTTAGAAATGGGACCCGAAGAATGTAGTCTGTCCGAGCACTTTTCGTGAAAATAGCGATACAGCAGTGAGAGATATTGCCACATACTGCCTGTGAGTGAGAGGTTGGAGGGTGGAAAATAATTCGTCACCCACAAGTACTCGTAGACTCTTTCGGATTCTATCGCGGCTGGAGAGTTCGATTGGGCAGCTTCCACCCAAATATGATAACAGTACTTTATTTTTTGGCCTGATCTGACTCTTGGAGAGGATAACCTGAGGAGTCAGGGACTTACTGGAGCGGTATTGGGAGCCGATCATTTTACTTGCATCTTTAGCGATGGCTCATATATACAAGATCCATGTTGAGGTCAGGTGTAAGTTTAAATCCCAACAGTCTCTCAAGGTACGAAACCTCCCTGAGGGGACATCCGTTGAATCATGACGTGTGGTAGGTCGGGGTTCGAAATGAACTGCTTACTGACCGAACACGAATAATTTTTTGTTATCTTCCGCCCTACAACCACTTTCCCACAAGCGAAATATTACAAGCCTCTCGCTACTTTACTTTTATTTCCATAGTAAATGTTCAGGCGCATTATATGTCTTAATTTCACCAGTTCTAACATTAACGCCTAAAACCAGCCAAGTTTCGAACACTGTAGCTAACCACCATCATAACTAACGAAAGATTTGATGTGGGGCTCTCTGAGCGCGAACGTTCGGGTAAAATACCACGTATACCCCGCATACACGGGGTCGGGCGGCTGTCTACCTTCCCAGACAAGACTCTGCACGAAAAGAGGACATTTAAAAAAAAACGAAGGAAAGAGAATCAGAAAGCAGACTTAACCGTAATCTTTAACTGGTTTCCTGGAGTAAGCGAGTGTGCCTTATTGTGTTGTAGAGTAGTTTTCACAGTGGAGAGGCTTGTATTTTCAACTAAGTCGTCCTAAATTAGGTTCGACGTACAAAACGTTAGAAACTTGAAATAAGAGTTAATGACGCAGCAATCTAGTTGCGATGGTTGATACTTCAATGTCCGACATCGACTTACTCACTCAACACCACTGAGATCCAACTGGCGACCGCTACTGCTACTACTACTTATTATGTGTGGGAGAGTCTATTAATAATAGAATAGGTACGTTCAGGTATGACACTTATAAATAGTCTTAGACTAATCCATCTTGTAGGGGTGTTCAGCTACTCCACAACAACGTCAAACCCATTTATCGAGTTTCCTCACCTTACCAATTTTCTTGTGATGGTGAGATATTGTTGAAATACTGACACCCATTACCTGAATCATTTCTTTGACACTATAACGTAGGTTTTGTTCGACTTTTCTTTTCAGATGTTCATTGTTAGTTACAAATGCCACTATGAACATCAAGACTAGTATCCGAACTGCGGAAATTCAGAAACCAGTGCAGTACTGCCCGATAACAAGTGGCTCCTTCACTCCATTCTCTATTAATGTTGGCAGCAGTTTGAGAAGCATAATGTTCAAGCTTGAACACATGCAAAAAAGTAAACACATCTGGGTTTTTTTTCATGTACAATCTGAGTGACATATAATGATTTAAGTTAAATTCTTTAAAGAGATTGATATAAAATTAACAAAGAGGACATTTTAAGCAATCGGAATGGGTAATATATTTTTCTCTAAGCTATTATAATAATATATTAAAACACAATTAAATCGCTGATTCTAAAATCGGACATTATTTTCTGAACAACCCAACATAATCCTATTTGATTAATTAAATGTTATATCTACCCGTATACAGATTATACAATATATATACTTTCATAATTCCGCACCTGCCAAAAATCCCCCTTTTTAGATCTGAAATTCGTCCCTTGATCCTTCTATCTAAATGCCTCTCCTTGGAGATTTCCTTGGTTAGATGAAGTAGAAACCTGTCTTTTTTGAAAGAAACCTGATCAGTGTTACACATCCGAAATTTTAACGATGGCCACATCAACAGAATCTAACAACCATCTACCCAGCAAATCTAATATAGAAACTGAAACATGCGGTTTTTTTTTTTTGCCAGTTATTTCGTCAATCTAATAGAACACTTAACAAATCTAATACCATACAAGAATTACTGCAGATGTCTGAAAATGATTTATTGGTGTTTCTTTTTCTCTATTGAAAAATCAATTTTCACTTAGATTTTTTTGATTAGACGAACTGTCAAAAACTGCCGTCAATATTTAAATAATTTTAAAATTGGTTACATATTCTGCATTAACAGTCAAGGACTTTTTATTTATGCAAATAAATAACTTTACTTTTTAAATCGTTAAAATTAAGAAAAAAACGAACGCTATGCAAACTTACAGTCTAAGATATTAAAATGTCCGTCTCTCGATCTCTGCTTGGAGTTAGTAAACTCAGAAACTACTGAATAGATTTCAACCAAGACTTGACCTACAAATAGGTTACAATCGAGGAGTGTCAGACGCTATGGAAAGTTGACCTAGGTTAACGATGAAGGTCATTAAATGTCAAAAAGAATGTCACCTTAGGAAGCAGGAAAGTCTATACACCACAAACAAAAGGATTCACGCAAAGCATTGTGAATAAAGAAGCTTTTCAGAATTAAGTTAATTTTTGTTAAATTCTATAGACATTATTGCAATAAAGATTGAAGAACACTCTAATTTCCTTTATTCTATTTTCATTTATATATTTTATTTATATGTAGTTCCTCTTCATTGAAATACTGTGGATGAGAAACAACCTTCGATGACGTTTTGGATATGAAAATGAAGCTAACAGATATAAATTCAAGAGGTGTCAATGAGAAAAAAAAAAAAGTCTTTATTAAAAGGATACTCTGTCAGTCAGGCTCCGTGGCTTAACTGGGAGAGAAACGCGTGGGCTTAAGAAGTGGTTTCCCTCCGGTAAAAAAATGAATTCAGCTTCGATTCGTGTCCTGTAGAACTACCTAACTTATGCTAGCTGTTTAATGAAGTAAAATAAAAAAAACAGGAGTAGCAACTAAAAATAATGCTTATTGAAATATGACATAATTATATATATATATATATATAAGTGGACATTGAAGTCAACACTTAGAGGCGACAGTCTGTTTCATGCTAGACTTCAATGTCCACTTTTATATTTACACATGCTCTATCTCTGATATCGAGCACTTTATCCCATAAATATAGCACACCTGAAGAGTATATTTTTCTTATATATATATATATATATATATATATATATATATATATATATATATATATATAAAACTGAGAGAGTGTATTGGAGCAGATCATTATTTTATTGTTAAATATAACAGACAATGTCTATTATGTTTATGCTGTTCTAAGCTTCGTATAGTGGCTTTAGATTCGGGAGAAAACAAAGACAAAAACTGATCAACATTTGCAAATTTTTTTATTATGCTGTTTCTCGATCTAAGTTTTCGGTTCACATGAGTCATAATCAGACTGGTTGGATGGACATTACAAAAGAGTTGTCCACCATCAAAGATATTATCTTTGATGATTTGATCATGAGCCATTCTAAAGCTATTCTACGAGGATAAGAACGGCTCATGATCAAACCTAATAGACATTCGTGATCTGTTATATTTAACAATACATGTTTACATATATATATATATATATATATAATTTCTCATTATCTATCTATCTTTGTCTCTCTCTCCCTCTCCCTCTCCCTCTCTCTATATGTATATATATATATGTGTGTGTGTGTGTGTGTGTGTGTGTGTGTGTGTGTGTGTGTGTGTGTGAGAGAGAGAGAGAGAGAGGTGGCACGGTAGAGTGTTGGATAGCGGCTTGGACTGAGGAATCGGAGGGCCGTGTTCGAATCCATTACATTCACTTACGTGCTTGGGAAAGGTGTTAATCCTTTTCTTCTCCCTCCAGCTATGGGTAAATAGCAGGACAGACTGGGTTCTATAGCCTTGGATGGCAACTGGTCTAGGAGAAGGACAACTCTGAATTCAAAATCTGCGGAGGGTCGTTTGTGAACCTTGTGGCACGAAGTGCACTAGGTCTCTGAATTCGGCCCTTCAAAACGTGTGGATGGTCCAGCACGAAACCTTCACCATTATAATCAAATCTCATGTGCTGACGTCGGGCTGTCGGTTTCTAGGAGCTGATCTGTTTGACCCTCATACGTCGAATTCGACGGGAGAGAGTCGATATATATATATATATATATATATATATATATATATATATATATATATATATATATATATATATATATATATATATGAGAGAGAGAGCAAGATGAGACCGAAAATAGAGTAATGCAAGACTTGAAATTGGTTCCATCAAACATGAGGACATGAGAATTAAGAAACAGTTGTGTAATTAGAGACAGGAAATTTTTTTGAAAATGGATGTAGCAACATTCGAAAGTACTCGGGAAGAAATAATAAAAAATAAAATATATATGATGTTTATCGATAAGAGAAAACACCTAATTTGAAAAGTTAAATAAAAAAATTTGATAGAACTCATATTATTTAACCAAATATGTTTGAGAGAATTATTGCTGTCGGAATACACTGTTTATGCTTGATTGATTATGTGTGTGTTGGAGGAAGGGAATTATCTTCTGTGTTTGATGTATATGTGTCTATGTGTGTGAGAATGTCATCCCAAGAAAATACAAAAAGATAATTTCCATCCCCTCCAACGTACACAAATAAGCATAAGAAAGAAAGAAAGAAAGAAAGAGAGACAGAGAGAAGAAAGAGAGACAGAGAGAAGAAAGAAAGAGATAGAAGAAAGAAAGAAAGAAAAGCAGGGAAAGAGAAGAAAGAAAGAAAGAAAGAAAGAAAGAAAGAGAGACAGAGAGAAGAAAGAAAGAAAGAAAGAAAGAAAGAAAGAAAAAGAAAGAAAGAAAGAAAGAAAGAAAGAAAAAAAGCAGGGAAAGAGAAGAAAGAAAGAAAGAAAGAAAGAAAGAAAGAGAGACAGAAAAGAAAGAGAGAGAGAAGAAAAGAAAGAGATAGAAGAAAGAAAGAAAGAAAAAAAGAAAGAAAGAAAGAAAGAAAGAAAGAAAGAAAGAAAGAAAGAAAGAAAGAAAGAAAAGCAGGGAAAGAGAAGAAAGAAAGAAAGAAAGAAAGAGAGACAGAGAGAAGAAAGAGAGACAGAGAGAAGAAAGAGAGACAGAGAGAAGAAAGAAAGAGATAGAAAAAGAAAGAAAGAAAGAAAGAAAGAAAGAAAAGAAAGAAAAGAAAGAAAGAAAGAAAAGAGGGAAAGAGAAGAAAGAAAGAAAGAAAGAAAGAAAGAAAGAAAGAAAGAAAGAGAGAGAGAAGAAAGAGAGACAGAGAGAAGAAAGAAAGAGATAGAAGAAAGAAAGAAAGAAAGAAAGAAAGAAAAGCAGGGAAAAAGAAGAAAGAAAGAAAGAAAGAAACAAAGAAAGACAGAGAAAAGAAAAAAAGAAAGAGAGACAGACACTCGTGTTATTTCGTTGAAAATAAAATTCAACGGACAGAACACGTATCGTTGAAACTTATGTGCTTATCTGTATATGGTATTTTTCGACCATCTTGGCTTTTCGAAACGTTTTCAAATACTATTAAGGCTTTTCTATCGGTTGCGTTTTGAAGTATTACTACTGACCAACAATGGCCGATAGTGGCTGTCCACGTTGTGATTTTATGGCTAGGGACCTGTCTCCACGTTTAAAATGACTAACCAGTTTCAAATACGACAGTGAGATACTATTCTATTTACTTCCACCTCCCATATTATGTGAATAAATGTCAGTTAAAAATTAAAATACAGTCGAAGCATTGTAAAAAAAATAACAAAGATTATGATATTCGCCCGATTTTAAATTATGTAAATAATGATAACTCCTCTTACTCGAAATTCAGACGGAAATTAGAATTTCATAACGACATTCTGATGCCTCTGCTATATATTTAGAGATTCTTGATAAATTACAAAACAATCTGCAATATCATTGGTCTTGAGCTGGTATCTCGGCTTTAGTCACTTTCTCAGTGCCGTAACGTAGTTTCCCTGCTCCTCTTCTATAAATACTTTCATCGCAATTATTCTAATGACGTTTCATCAAACATAAAATCTGTGAATTTAAGCGCAGTACTCGATTGGCGGCAAGGTCTCATCATTTTACAGTTGAATTAGCTAGACGCAAGTTCTTTACTAATAGATTCTTTTCACGCATTTCTCGCCTGTGGGACTCCCTTGCTTCCCAGGTAACTTTAATGTTCAATAATTTAAGTGCAATGTCAACCATTATCAACTGTCTTCGTGAATCCTCTTCATTTCTTGGTCTCGCTCACTAATAAGGTTTTCTTTTTGTTATTCTTTCACATACAATAAACCCTTGTGTCTTAGTGGCTTTATTACCTTGATTGCGGCGAAATGATTAAATAATAATAATAATAATAGTCATAATAATAATAACAAAATCTAGGATAATAGTACAAAATGTAAAGAATGTAAGTAAATCATAACGGAAATTCAGAAAAAAAAAATCAATATTTATAAATTTGCGATGTTAGTGTTCCGTACATATAGCAGAAGTTCATGAAACGACTTCGAAGACGTAAGAGATTTTTGCCATTGCACAATTGAAATAATCATTCCCAGTCGTTAAGAATCAATAAAATGATTTCCTCTACAATAGATTAATGTACGTAACGTTTGGGTTGAAATTATATTAAATTTTGAAGTACACTTTTGTCATTCATTGCGATTGTGAACGATGTGCTTTTGATACTTTCTAGGTCGTTTTCTGCGATTTTCAACTAAGAATTCTCGCTCTGAATAATAATTAAGCCATCAAGTGACTGGTAAGCACGTTACACTAGTGATATTCATATACACCAGGCTTATTTGCGTATACAAGTGTTACCTTGACGTCCGACATGGTGACGTCTGTCATATAAAGGACCAAGTATAACAAATTTAGTAGTGCAGATAAGGAAATTGAACTGTGCTAGGGATCGTCTCACTTAACACTGCAAATCACGACAAAACCAAACATGAAAACTCGAGTCATGTTCTTAAACAGGTCCTTCAGCTCAAGACATTCATGTGAATGTCATAAATTGCGCCAAGCTTGTTCAGAAATATCTAAACTGTCAGTTGTGTGCAACCACGTTCTGAGATCAATTGTTAAAAACGGATATGAGCAAATAAAGCCTGTGCGTCTTGGCGAAGACCCTCCTTCTTTGAACGTTGTAGACTGCCACCCAACATCGCAAATTGCTACAAAAAAAAACAAACATTAAACTGAAAGCTAAAATCATATTGTGTTGTGGAGTAAATATTACACCTCCAGCGACTTTATGGGCGAAAAATCTTTATTGAAAAGAGCTCTCTATTTAATGCTTATTGGAGGTGCATGAATCTAACCCCCCCCAAAAAAAAGAAGAAGATGACGTATGCTGGTACTATCAACAAAGAATGAGAAAAATTTGAAATAAAGGAACTGACTCTAGTTATGTTCAAAGAGCTAATTTTCGTTGAAGGTTTAACTTGTCCATAAGTATAAAAAAAAACTTCAAGTCAGAGGTAAAAGAAAGAAGCCATTTGACGTGTCTTCAGAATGAGTAATACAGGCGTCACGGCAAATTGACAAAGCATTATTTATAAGCTCTGCAAATCGCGTTATAATAGTGGCGACGAGGCGAGGAATTGAAAACTCAAACGACTTATAATCGTTGTGACGTGGATTCGGAACTCTTACGACTTATAAGAATAACGAGGATTCAGGAACTAATACAACTTGTAACTGGATTTACAAGGATTTTGGAAAGTCATACTAAGTGAAAAAGTAAGGAAAAACATACATGTTTATTCGTGAACAAAGAAACGGGTGACAACAAGTATTTTAACATTATTGGTTTTTAGTTTTTTCTTATTGTTTAGAAGAAAAAAATTCACTTGGGTGTAGGAAAAAACATATTCTTGCGAATATGTAGCAAATTTTGGCTTCCATATTTGAAATTCAACAACATCAACAGAAACAGCAAAACAGAACTACAAAAACAGTAACAGGAGTTCTTGGATATATTTCTGACGAAAACAAAATTTTTTCAACGTCTCTTACGCCAGACGCTGTCCAAAACGCCATATCATAATTTGTATACAACGGATGGGAACATGAGAGAAAAATGTGATTGTTGTTGAGGAAAATAGCCTTGATTGGGTATGAAAAATACTACAAATACATATTACCGAACAAAAACAAGTGAAATCGGGTTTGAAGTCACAGTAGACATTCTGACGAAAATCTTTATTGAAAAGAGCTCTCTGTTTAAGGCTTATTGGAGGTGCATGAATCTAACCAAAAAAAAAAGAGGAAGATGACGTATGCTGGTACTATCAACAAAGAATGAGAAAAGTTTGAAATAAAGGAAATGACTCCAGTTGTGTTCAAAGGGTTAATTTTCGTTGAAGGTTTAACAGATAAAAAGATGCTGAAATAGGAGCGGACATTTTAGTGAGAAATGAAAAAAACAATAATATTACACTACAAGTAATAGTGGACGATTGCCAGACAATTCTAAGTCTAAAACGCAATGCAGAAGAAATTCTGTAAAATTATGTGTATTGGTACAAGCAAAGGACTGATGTACAAAAAAGGAGAATTAATCGTTCTTTCAGATGTAGTAAGTTACATATTGGAAAACACTGTCGATTTAAAAATGGATAATGATACAAGTGTTTTAACTGAGGGCATATAAAATCAAACCAAACCAAGAAAAATTCTCACAGGAAGAATTTCGTACACAGCACTGCAACCGAAAAATGTCACAGAAAACAAAAGGAAATTTGTCAATATGAAAATAAATAATGTGCATGTGAAAATGCTACTAATTTATTCGGTACTGACTGGATGGAATTATTTGAACTTTGGGATTTGCCGTTAAACGTTTATCATAAAAACGTAATTGCATAAGCGACCAGTTTAAAAAGTCAAACGGAAAATCTTAATGAAAAATTAAAAAATGTTTTCGAGAGGTTCTGTCAAATGAACTGGGTCGATGTTTAAAATTCAAGACGGATTTAAAGTAGAAAACGTTCGACGCCATTATTTAAGTCGAAACAGAGCGTACCATTCGCAATATTGGAACAAGTCAACGAAGAGTTGGACAGACTCGAAAGAATTGGTTTAATGAAAAAAAATAATCATTCAAAATGTACTGCACCAGCGATGTAAATATAAAAAAAAAATAATAAGATTTTTGTTTACCTCGATTTCTCGACAAGATTAAACAGTTGTTTAGAAATGCATAACTACCCCTCACCCCTTGCCAAGTCCAGAGGAAATCTTTTCGAAGAATATTTTCTAAGCTGGACCTCTCTGAAGTGTATTTTCAAATTCAGATTGAAAATGAATGTTCTGAATTAACGGCCATAAATACGCAAAGAGGATTATATAAGTTTAAGCGATTACCTTTTGCTATAAAAACGGCACTGATACCATACTTGCAGGTTGCAATTTGGCAGTGGTGCATCTTTTAATCAAATGTGTATTTAAAGAACAACATGGTGGGCATGTGAAAACAATTTTGGAAAAACGAGGAGTACGGATTCAAGCTCAGTGAAAAAAAAATGTGAATTGTTTTTTTCCGAAAATTGAATATCTTGGTCAAATTACTGATAAAAATAGTCGTCAACCAGATTCGCCGAAAGCAAGTGCAATTAAAATATGCTTCATCCAGATTACGTTACAAGCTTTTCTAGGACTGACTAATTACTATCAAATATATGTATATAATATGCATAATTTGAGAGTTCCACTGGACGATCTATTTAAAAAAGGAGAAAAGTTGAACTGGAATGCAAACTGTCAAAAGGTGTTTGAGAAAATAAAAAATACGTCAGATTTATCATTAGCACATTACGATCCAAAAGCAGAAATTTTAGTGGCGTCAGATGCTAGTGCATACGGTATTGGAGCGGTGATTTTACACAAATACGATGGTGGTAAAATAAAAGCCTTAGCTCATGCTTCACGCTCGCTTTTATCAGCAGAGAAAAAACTACAACCAGATAGAAAAAGAGGCTCTAGCAAATTATTCATAAAAGAAATTTTAGGTTGCAAACAGACCACAGACCTCTATTAACAATATATGGTTTAAAGAACGCTAATAAAGCTAATAAATTACAACGCTAAAAAATACGACGTGTGGATGGATTATTAAGATTAATGCCTAAAAATGCGGATCCATTTGAGGACACGGTCATTGCAGCACTAAAAAGCCAAATGGAAATAAAAAAAAACATTTTCTGCAACATAGTACGATAGTTACCACTTATCCTGGAAAAAATGATAGAAAAAGCGAAAATTACGTCTCTATTGCGAAAATAGAAAAAAAAACAATTGAAAGAAAGTAGCAAAGAACGAAATCCAAACTTAAACGCTTACTCGCTATACAACGGTGTTTTAATATCTAGTGTGTTACAAAAGCGAATATTGAAGGATTTTCATAGAGAACATCCTGGCATTTCAAGAATTAAATCTCTGATGAGAACTTTCATATATTGGTCAAGAATGAAACAAAATATTGAAAGAGTAGTGAAAATTGCAGAGGCTCTGGCAGTAAAACTACCAATCATCAAGATAGAACCTTGGCCAAAGACAGACAGGCCATGGTCAAGATTGCGTATAAAGTTTGCAGGTCCTATGAATGGATCACATTATCTTGCGGTAGTTGATAGTTTCACTAAATGACCGGAAATTTATGTGCAAATGTCCAACATCTTCAGTGATTAGTGAATTTATTGCAGGAACTGTTTGCGATAGTATGCCACGGTCTCTGATAACGGAACGCAATTCACGGATAAAGAATTCGAAGTCTTTTGTAAGATGTTCTCCGTTGAACAAATTACGACCCCGCCGTATCACCCAAGGTCTAACGGACAAGCGGAACGGTTTGTGGGAACGTTCAAAAGAGCATTGAAAAAAGAAAGTCCTGTGAAAGTAAATGAGGTAGCACTTCAAAATTTTCTGAGAGTTTGCCGTTTATCCCCGATACACCATCAGGTACGCCGCCGGCAGAATTAATGTTTGCTAGAAAAGTGTGGTGGTAAAGCAACGACTCAGCGGATAATAGCAGATAGGAAACGCGAGGAGGGTAACCGACAAAATAGTGTTACACGCCCAACCTTCTCACAAGCAAAAACCCCAGTTCTCAGAAACAAAAACGCGCCTGCTTTATACAGCCGAGGACCGACCATGATTTGCATGCGAATAACGAGACAACGAGATTTCGCGTTAACTGTCCGAGACCGCCTGGCATAAAACATGGGCGCCGCCATTTTGGATCTTTAACCGTTGAGCAACCGGAGTTTGCTCGACGCACAGATTCGCGGGTGTTTCCGAGGTGGGCCAATTTCACAATTTTCCCCACAAAAAGTAAAATTGGTGTTCGACAAGTTATGACCAAGTCGAAAAACATGAACGGATAACAAAAACGACACCAAAAGTTTCAATATAAGCGATAAAGTGTTCTTCAGCGCATATAAGGATGGCAAAGAATCGTGTGGTGACGGCATAATATCAGCAAGAATCGGGAAGTTGATTTACATGCTAAAAGGGAAAAGATTTGAACATAAAAGGCACCATATTCAGCTGAAAAAATGGTTCATTGATGAATGACCTGAAACATTGGAAGAATTGATAAAAATGCTATATGATGTTTAGGATGTGCCATCAGCACAACATGTCATGGAACCTTCATGGACAACTTTCCAGAAAAAGAAAGCGTACTGAAGAACTGGATGTGGATCCTAGACGATAACGCTACAAAGTCGAATGCCCCAGAAAGAGGAGGAGATAGTAATACTAATAAAAAAATAAAATATTTATTAAAAGTATTAATCTCAAAAGGAGGCATGTTATGGAGTAAATATTACACCTCCGGTAACTATATAAACTAGTACGTAATTATAAAACGCTCCCGTACAGAGGCAAGAAGATAAAGAAGCTGTTTGGTGTCAGACAATATGTTGCTATGCTTGCGGCCGGCTTATCAAACTATCTGCTTTCGAACAGAGAGGAACCCAGACGAGGCTATTCTTAAGGGCAGAGTCACGACAGGGGACGTAGACATACCCGACCTCGTGTATGCAAGATCTACGAGGAATTTTTGCCCGAGACTACGGGCTCGGATCGCTCCACATAAAAAAAGTTATATGTATAATCGAGGAAGCAATGCTCAATCAGGTGTATGGATAATCCAGGAAACGATGTGCTGTAAAGTCAATGGATAATTAATGAAGCAATGCGCTGGAAGGTGTAAGGATAATTGAGAAAGTGATGTGATGTAACGTGTACGGATAATCGAGTAAGCAATGCGCTGTAAGGTGTATGGGTAATCGATGAAATGATGCACAGTAAGCGAGGAAGCGATTCGATGTAAGGTGTACGGTTAATCGACGAAGCAATGGGCTGAAAATATAGATTTGTTTTCTATTTTTAGGTTTACTTCAAATATAAATCAGACTGCCACAGAATGAAAGGATAAGAGATAAATAGGGCATACTAGCAGTAGAGCCCGGCGTTGCCCGGGGATGTAACAGTAAGAGATAGATCAAGTATCGACCATCATAAAGACTGAAAAATAACATTTCAAAGATTATTGTTTAAGGTTGACGGACACGCATATCTTAATTAATTTTTTTTTTTTCGTTTTTTTGTTTTTTTTACGAATTGGTCAAACCCAAACTCAAACAAAAACATTGTTTTCAATCGTTATGAGTCTACCGATTGAATAGAATTTTATTATAATCAATTGTCTTGTAAATGGAATTTTTAAAGCATTCTGAATGTAAAAATAAAGAAAAAAGTGTGCAAGACAATAAGAAACACTACCTGCCAAAAAGAAAAGTGAAGTTTTGTTGAAATTGGTTGAAAAATATAGGAAAAAAGATCCCATATATAAACGAACACACACACACACACACACAAATAACCTGGGTTTTATAATAAGTATAACTCGATATGAGTTGTCCCCCTTTCATTCTCGCGACAGCGATGCCTCTTAATCGTGTTTTCAAATTGATTTCGTGCAAAAACAATTGTGTTTTTCCAATTTTTGGCGCTGTCAGAACCATCGCAAGGTAATTTTACGTAGTTCTATGAAGTTTTGTTGAACTCGGTTGAAAAATGTAGGAAATCCGATCCAATATGTAAACGAACAGACACCCACACACACACAACCTGGGTTTTATAATAAGTATGATTTATAAATATAAAATGTTTCTCTTTTAATAAAGCTTCATCAGAGAATGAAATCTGGAGGAAAGAAAAAATTCTGATATTTTTAATATTTAAATCTTTTAGACTTGATTCCGCATTTTTCTTTTGTTTTATTCCGGCATAAATTGACCTTTTCTCATTATACAAGAATTATATCTGATGTCTTAATGGACAATTTTTTTTATTTTTCCTTCTGACATATGGAAATCTTTCGCAAGTGACGTCATGTTGTCTGTTTTCATTGCTTAAGCAGACTTCACGTGTATATGTCTTGTCAAGCAGGATTCGCATGTATAAATATGTATATATCATAATTATAGTTTGTCTCTGCGGGATTTGGATGATAATTTATATTCGTTTGTACGTATGGTGTGTGTGGGGGGTGCGCGTCTGTGTGTGTGTGTCTGTTAGGCATTTTATTTATCTTTGTTGTTTATCCGTATGTTTTTTTGAGGACATTGTGTGCGAGAGTCAAAAAATGACGTAACACCGGTCGTAGTAGTAAGCTTCAAGCAACAGAAGAAAAAGATAAAAAGAAAAATTAATTTACTTTGATCCGCCATACTTATATCAAAAAGATGGTCAATTTCATCCTGTCATTTTCAGTCCATAAAATATTCTGTCTATAAAGTAAACAGGATTATTGCAGGCAGGTCTCTCTCTCTCTCTCTCTCTCTCTCTCTCTCTCTCTCTCTCTCTCTCTCTCATATATTGCTGGCACATTCTTGATAAAATCCAAAGAGTCGGCAATGTTATCGGTACTGACCTAGCATCTCGGCTTCAGTCATATTGCAACTTCCCCTCCGATAATTCCATAGTAACTCTCCTGATGAGGTAACGTCGTTGCTACCTCAACTTCACGAATTTAATATTACAGATTGGCTGTTAAGTCTCATCATTTTACAGTAGAAATAGCTAGTTGCAACCTATTGTAGTTTAGGACTCAGCGTACATCCCGCCCTTCCCTACTACTGTGTGAATGGTCTGTTTCTACCTATAAATATGGCAAGTAGCCACATTAAAGTAGGATTTGAGTAGTAGTTGATTTACTCGAGTATTTCCGTTCCATGTATGAGTGTTTAATAAACCTCTTCTTCTTTCTTGTCTCTACCTAGTCTTCTGGTTCTTTGATACTCTCTCTAACTAAGATAGTCCTAATTCTAGGCTATTTTAAACAAAAACAACATTACAACATAACCATTATTCAGATGTTTCTTCTTTCGGAATTCTTGCTCGTGTAACAGCTTCTTACTTTCCCTACCTTTAAAAAATTAAATGCAATTTCAATTGTTATCTTCTGTCTTCCTAAATCTTGTTCTTTTATCGCCCTCCCTATATATTTAACTTCCAGTAAACCCTTGCATCACAGAGGCCGTATTGCTTTGTTTCAAGTTAAAGGATTAAAAAATTATTTCAGAATACAGGAGATCATACTACACCGCAATGTTTGTACTCCTAAGTCTTTTATTAGCCTTCTTTCTCTTTGAAGTCCCTGTTCCACCGTCTGTACGCACCAACAAGTAGGTTTCTTTCGCCTTCATTATCCCCTGAGTGCCAAATTCTTCAAGACTTATTTCCACATTATGTGTGCAAGAAATTTCAACTGGCACTATCTGGATTTCTGGGATGAGGTGTGATCATTATTTACACTATTTACATTCTAACCAATGTCCTCGTCTTTGTTGTTATCACTGAATTTCTGCGATGAGGAGTTATCATTATTTACACTATTTATATTGTCTATTTATAAACAGTTGTCCCGATCTTTATTGTTGTTATCACAATGCTTCAGTCGTTGTGCCCGCCAGTTTTCCACAGGTGTATTTCCTTTCACGTAACCTACTGGGATTTCTTGACTGAATATTTAATTTAATTTACGGGGTTTGACTGTTCTCCTCACACTGCTCATGTCTAAGGATATCGTCTGCTTTTTAATGTTTTTCTTCTTCCGTTATTTATCGCTCATTTCCAACGCTTTTACTGGGCAATAGTCTAGTGGATAAAAGCGTTGGTATATGAATTCGGTGAGATAGTGGTTGTGAGTACAATGCTTTTATACGACATTGTATACTTGCACTCGGCGGAAACGGATGAGCATCAACTAAATAGTACTTAGTGAAAAAAAGAACTAGACGCGATGACACTAGACATGTGCAGTAGAATGAGAACAGCCTACCCCGTAGATTAATTGAAGGTTTACTAAGATCGATATACACCTCAGGATGGACGGAGGGCACAGCGGCTGAACCGTTGTGGTAACAAAAAAAGCTGAGGACAACAGTTGGGAGATAAATAGTGTAAATAATTACTTTGTAGTGCCTATTCTTCTTAAAAACTTCCTCGAGAATCTCATGCTCTGCCTATGTTATTCTAAAACTTCAAATGTACAACCATGCCTTCAATTCTCCTGCAGTCACTGCCAGGGAGAACATTAGATATTTATGTTAAGAATATTTCCTTTGATTCTAATGACATTTATCAATCCTGTAATACTTTATTTTCATCGTTAAGATGAAAGCACCATAATCGAAAAATATGCACAAAAAGCACAACACGTTGAAAATCGCGAGTTTTTCGAGTCGGAACTGATGTCACGGCTTTACAGATATCAAACGAACTCACTAGTGCTAATATTTTGCATTCTTAGTGTCTTCTACATCCCAGACTCATGTTTCCACGTGCGATAAGCTTAGGTAGTTGCTGTTTTCGTTCCGACTAGGTTTTATTTATCTTTCCCTATTGTTTCTTATCACAACATTCAAATTTAAAAAAAAAATCTATGGCTGTTAATGAAGTAGCTTGTATTGGAAAATAAAATAATCGCCTCCGTCGAAATTTGTATATAGTACTTTTCTTTCTGGGCAACCGTCTGACAGGAACTATGCTTTACGGATTGAGCAACAGTTAGGAAACCTTTTAAAATTCACCATTCCCCTGACGAGATTTGAATTCCCATTCTGTATGCCTGAAATTTTATCTGGAGGAGACAGTGTTTTAGCGATTATATTTGCTTGGGTGATTTCGTTTAGCGGCACATTATCACATCTATGGGTTATTTAATACCGAAATTTAAATATTTTGAAGACAATTTTATCGCTTCAATTGAATATCTTTGAACGCAATTGTATGGCTTCAACTACACATAAAATGTATTATTGATCATTTCGCTTTAAATATTTATTGTTGGTAAATTTACTATAAGTATGTATTATTGGTTGGTTGATTTTTTTAGTGGCATATCAACACCTTTCTGCCGAAATCTACATATTTTGAACACAAGTGTATGGTTTTAACTAAATATATTTTGAACGCAATTGTATGCTTTCAACAACAGATAAAATGTATTGCTGAACATTATGCTTTAAATATTTATCATTGGTAATTTTACTATAAATATGTATCGTTGCTTAGTTGATTTGGTTTAGCGTCATTCTTTATGTGTTATTTAATGTCGAAATCTAAATATTTCGTATGTAATTTTATGCTTTCAGATAAAGGTATGCATTTTTGGACTTATTTTGTAGATCATAAAATGTATTGTTGGTAATCTTACTATAAAATGTATTTTTTATATTATGTATTTTTATATTTTTTAGTATTGTATTGTTGCTCATTTTGTTATAAAAATTGTACTGTTGATTTTTGTTATTCAGAGTTCATTATCTGCACATAGCTGGGGCCCTAACAGCTGCTAGTATCTTAACTATTATACGAAAGACGCCAATCCATAGTCGTAATTTCATTATGGAGCTATATTCCTTCTTAAAGGATTTTAGGTATATTGTTTTACATCACTTACAAAAATCAGGTAATGTAATCAATTCCTGCCAGACTATCGAGAAATTCTATGGAAGTTGATTAAGTTACCATTCCGATGATCGTTGAATAATTTATGATTTTGTGCCATGTTCCTTCCGGACGAAGATGATCATGGCTTTCGACACATTCCTGTCTCTTATTAATCTAATTAAATACTTACTCCATTTCTATCTCATCAAGACTTAGGCGATTATGGTTCTTCCAAAATTTCGACTCTTATCTCTGAATACGTTGCTGCTTCGAATATTGCTGTCAAATTTGATTTGGCGCTTCTGTTATGTATTTAGAGATTCTTAATAAAATTCAAAGAAGAATCTGCAATGTTATTTCTTCTGACATGGCATCTAAACTTCCAACCGGCATAACGTGGCTTCCCTGTGCCTTTTTCTGTAAATATTTTCATTGTTAATTGTTATGATGTTCTTTCCTCTTTAGTACATCGACTTTAGGAATTTAAGCACAGTATTAGATTGGCAGATAGGTCCAAATATGTTTTAGTTGAAATTGCTAAATGTACCTTTTCGTTTAGGGAACTCTCTTACGGCTTCTTTCATTCCAGTTTAATTTAATCTTCAAAAATTTGAATGCAATGTCAATCGTTATCTTCTGTCTTCTTATTTCCTGCTCTTTTACTGTTCTCTCTCCTTAATAATGTTTTCTTCTTTTTCCTATTCTTTCACACTTAGTCGCTTTATTGCCTTGCTTGGGGGTGAAATCATAAAAAAAGATTACCATGACTGCTTAGGAAAGATAATGGAGTAGTTATCCGTTGCTGTCTCCGCGATTTTCAACTCATATTATTGTGCCTCCCAAGCCCGGTCTAGCCTGCTATTTAAACTATAACTAGGAGTGGGAAAAAAGGGAGCGATTCATACTTTTTCCAATGACATTTGTGCGAAAGTGATCGCAAAGATTTCGCCTGAATTTTAAAAATCCAGCGTTGTCCAGTTGCTCTTGCCTGCGATATGTCCTATAAATATCGTTTCCGCAAATCTTTAAAGCTATGTCCATTCAAGATGTGCATGAATATGACTTTCCGCAGAGTTCACATTCATTATCTAAGAAATGATTTTTTGTTGTAACCTAGAAACTTACTGAATGAGGAATAACCAAAACGGAGGTTGGAAATGAAATGGTAATCTTTAGAACATCAACAAAATACAATACTCGCCAGCGACGTGAAGTAGGTAAACCACTGCTAGAGGTGCACTACTTAGACAGCATATTACCACCACTTATAATAGTGTCCAACGTATTTATGAGGATTGGGACATTACTCACTAGTATTCATACGTACGGTATATAACAATATGACTTCGTGGGAAAGATACTGGAGTAGTATCCTGTTGTATTCTCTACGGTTTGTTATATAGCATAATCTTTCTCCTAGACCGTTTTCGATCTGAGGTTAAAAATCTTAGTCTATCCTCCTATTTATCCCCCAGCTGGAGAGGCTACAGATGGATTCAAGCTCTTCACAAGGTCATTAGCGCGAAAGTGAATGCGACAGATTAGATCAGAACTTGAACATGAATAGCTTGTTCCACTTTCCACACTGTCGCACTGCCCGCACATCTCTCTCTTTCTTAATTATGTCTCGAAAATGGCTGTTTTTTATTATTATTATTATTTCTGATTGCTATCAATAGAATTCTATTTTAATCTTTGTACTTTTAATCCTTGCTCTTTTAATCCTTGTATTTTAATCCTTGTATTTTAATCCTTGTATTTTAATCCTTGCTCTTCTAAGGATATCTCTGTATTTATTCTTTTTCCATGCACTGTCCATCACTCGATTCTACAGCGATATTTTTCTTTGTATCTTAAGAGAGAATATATGAAAACTAGTCTGATATTGAAAAATAATATTATTCTAACGTTTCGCTGCTTTATGTAAGCATTTTCAAAACGCAAATGAAAACTCTAAGGAAAAATATCATGAACATGGCAACCCTCTGACAGAAAAAAAGTTGCAATGTTAACATTCCTTAGAACTTTTTTTTTTTTTTACTTATTGGAAAATGCTTACGGATTGAAACGTTAAAACTAACATAAAAAATATCAAGACAATCTGGTTTTCGCATATGCCAATTTGATATATATTTTCAAATAGTTCACATCAATCATCTGAGTAATATTTTTTTACAATGCTGTTCACTCTGCACAAGACCTGAGAGCTACTCGAGGTAGAGGTTTACACAGTAAGCGGCACTGTTTATGCGGATATGTTGGAAAGATAACGGTTTACCCTAGACTTGAACAGGTTAAGGCTGTAGTGATCGGAGAAGCATCCCCTTTGGAGTGCTACTTATGTCTCACTAATGGAATACGAAGGAAATTATGGTGGTTCGTTACAATGTGTCTAGCATTGGAATGTTTAAGTCGTGAAGTTTAGAAGTGGTGGAACCAAGGAATGTAGTTCATCTGAACACTTTCCATGGAAATCACGATAGAGCAGCAGGAGGCTTGCGATGTTTCGTCTGAGAGAAAGGGGCTGTAAGGTGGAAAATAATTCATCACCCACAAGGATGAGCAGATGCTTTTGGACTCTAACGAGACTGTAAAGGGGGAAAACTGGGCGGATCCTGCTAATATACGGTGACTGTGCTCCATTTTCGGCCTGAACTTGTAAATGTAGAGTTTATAAGAAAGAGTAACTGGAGCGATAGAAGGAACCGAACTTTTTTCTAGTATCTTTATCGATGAATCGTATATAGCAGTTCTACTTGAGGTCTGGGTTGACTTGAAGTCCCAGTAGGCGGTCAAGACACGGAAGCCTTGCCGCGGGAACGGACGCTCATCGTGATTGGTGAGAGTTCTGGGTTTGAGTGGCGAAGATGGCATGTAAATGGTTTGGTTTTCGGGGTATTAAATGTAACTAGCCAGTTATTCCACCACTGATCTCTTAGAGCTAGGTCATAGTAGAAATCAGCTGCTAATTTCTGATCGTCTAGAATGCTGTAGGTGAACCCATATTTAATAATTATTGGTGTTCTCACAAATTACACAAATAAACTACAGTATTTTTTACAAGAAGTGTATGTAGATAGACTTTATTTATTTATTTATTTATTTTTTAAAGTTACAAGAATGTTGAGCGCTGCTTCTTACACAAGTACCTCTCTGATATTAAATGCGTTTCTCATGTAGCCTACGGCCCTGAATCATAAGGTGGTTTCTCTTTCGTTGAACGACTTCAGGCACTTCCACGCATCTCGTTGTAAAAGTAACCCCAACTTTGATGATGAACGGTACGCAAATTAATTGGCGCGTAAGGGGAGACAAGTTACCACTGAAGTATTTCAGCTCCAAAAAAAATATATATATATATATATTGGTGCAGAAGAACAAAAAATGAACTTCTTTGATATGTCAGGCTTCTAGAATATAGATGCCATCGTGTCTGGAATCGTTTCGCTTTAACAACGGTCGTCCAGAGAATAGGCAGGCGATGACTTGGAGTGAAGAAAAAGTAGAAAAAAGGAAAAGAAAAGAGAAAAGGAAGCAGAACTTGAAAGGAAAAGAAAGAAAAGAATAAAGGAAAAAGCTGAATAGAGATGAAAAAAGGCGATTTCTAAAAGAAGGATAATGTTAAAAGAAGCCCAGATTTGATTGGCTGATTTTAGATGTCAACTGTTATGGAGATATTTTATGTCGATATCTGTACAGGGCACCTTGTGAGGAAAGATCTCAATTATAATAATCAGGTGGATAATACAGAAGGCGAAAGAAAGAAGGTGAAAGAAAAGAAAAAGAATAGAGAAGTCAAAAGTAAAAAGAATACTTGAAGGTGAAAGAAAAAAGAAAAAGAATACTTGAAGGTCAAAGAAAAAAAAGAACTAGAATACTTGAAGGTGAAAGTAAAAAAGAAAATGGCTACAGAAGTCAAAAGGAAAAAGAATACTTGAAGGTGAAAGAAAAAAGAAAAAGAATACTTGAAGGTGAAAGAAAAAAAAAGAATACTTGAAGGTGAAAGAAAAGAAAAAGAATAGAGAAGGCGAAAGTAAAAAGAATACTTGAAGGTGAAAGAAAAAAGAAGAAGAATACTTGAAGGTGAAAGAAAAAAGGAAAAATACTTGAAGGTGAAAGAAAAAACAATACTTTAATGTGAAAGAAAAAAAAAGAAAAAGTATGATTGAAGGTGGAAGAAAAAGGAAAAGAATAAGAAAAAAAGTATACTTGGTGAAAGAAAAACATAAGACGAATGAAAAAAAATACTTGGATGGGAAAGACAAAAAAAGAAAATAATACCTGAATGTGAAAGAAGAAAAACGAAAATGAATACTTGCAGGAAGAAGAAAAAAAGAAAATGATGAGTTGATTGTGAAAGAAAATAAAGAGAAAAAATACTTCAAGGTGAAAAAAAAAGAATGAATATGAATACAGGAAGCGAATGAAAAAAGAATTATAATGCTTGAAGGTCAAAGAAAAAAGAAAAAGAATACTTGAAGGTCAAAGAAAAAAAAGAACTAGAATACTTGAAGGTGAAAGTAAAAAAGAAAATGGCTACAGAAGTCAAAAGGAAAAAGAAAAAGAATGCTTGAAGATGAACGAAGAAAGACGAAAATGAAAGTATTAAAGAAAGACTGTAATGAGACTGGAGGACTGAGCGAATGAAAAACATAATTGCAGAAAAATGAAGAAAAATAAAAGAAATAAAAAACAAAGATTAAAATAATATTGGCGTAGAAAACAAAAAGAAAGAAAGGAGGAAAAATGAAAACAAAAGAAAGAAAGAAATATTGACGAGTAAAAAAAGCAAAGGGTAAGAGAAGGAAAGATCATTCCAATAAGACTGTCGAAGAAAAAAAGAAGATAGAAAAGAAAAGATATCGATTGACAAAGAAGGAAAAAGGCTAAAAAGAAATAAAGAATATTAGAATAAGAAAGAAAGAAAGGAAAAAGAAAGAAAGAAAGAAAGAAAGAAAGAAAGAAAGAAAGAAAGAAAGGCCGAGACTGATGGCTGACCAATTGGGAATACCAGATGATCTAAGCTTGGATGTGCGGTAGTGTAGTGGATAACGGCTCGGAATTGGAAATCGTTAATCTTAGTTCAAATTCCAGTGAGGTTCGTTATATTTACTTATGCGCAAATAACCTTGGGATTTATAATTAATCCACTTCATCTCTTCAAAGCTATGGATCAATTTGTAGGAATTGTATCATCAAAATCATCTCTTAAATTTTTTTTTATCTAAAATGTTTTAAAATCAAAATCTAAAATCTTTTTCTGGCTTTAAATAACCTGAAAATGGTTGATAAGTCGTAAAAAAACAAATCAACCATTCAATGAAAAAGCTACAGTCATCTGATCACCCGCTGGTGTCGGGTATTTTGTGGAAGGTAAACACTGTGAAAAATCCATTGAAATCGGTTGTTATTTACAGTTAACGACGAAATTATTCGTACACCGATCAATCCGGTCGTAATGCCCGTAGGGTGTCAGGTTTTCGTCGTTGACTATACGTTCTGGTTTACGAAAGGAGTGTTGCAGAAGATAGAAATTTAAAAAAAATGATTCACGGCAAAGACTGTGTTATCGGTCGAAAGAACATAACTTATCATCCCTGTTCCTTTTCTATAAATATTTTCATGGTAATTGTTCTGATGAGTTTACTTCTATGGTACTAAGAATTTAATTTACTGTACTAGTTTGACGGAAAGGTCTCATCTTTTAACAGTTGAAATGACCTGATATAATCGTAAATTCTATGCTAATAGTTTCTTTTCTAGTGAGACAGAAAATACTAGGAAGAGGAAAAGAGTTAAACAATTATGTCCTGACCCCAAAAAGACGAGGTGCTGAGCAAAATTTCATGGGAAAATTAGCTCAGGGGGGAAGTCTTGTAATGGAATGTCCCACGCTCCTTATCACCTATGTGAACTGACTGTATCAATGGATATATGTGGTGAGCACAGCATGTACCTGGCGAACTTGCTTCAGCAATTAGTTGGAGATTCGTCTCCGGCTGTGCTGATCGAACTCTCTGCCCGAAAGCAAGGAGGAACACATACGAGCTTATGCTGAAGGGCAAAGTCTCGTCTGGGGTGGTAAACAGCTACCCGACCCTGTGTATACGGGGTCTGCGGGTAAATTTTTGCCCGAGCCTACGAGCTCGGTTTTTTGCCCCGGATTAAAAAAAACGGCCTTGTGTCACATCCTACCTCGCGGGGAGGTGAGGTAAATAACCTTGCTTTGGCAATTAGTTGGAGATTCGTCTCCAGCTGTGCTGATCGAACTCTCTCGATTTTTTTTTTTTTTTGTCGTGAAGTAGCAACATGTGAAGTTGAGGAGAGCTATGATTGCAAACTATTTTCCTGAAAACGTGAAAGAAATTTTTTTTATTAATTTCAAACGTCTGGCTTCCCGTTCAACGAATGCAGAATATTTCCTTGTAAGGAAACGGCTGAAATTTTCATTACCATTCTTATTCAGTCCATCTGCTATCAAGCTTAATCTTCGATTTGAACTCACCAAAGTTCTCAATCTTTCCCATTTGCATCTGTTCTTTGTGTTTTTCAGTGCCGACTTCCTAGCTCTTTCTTAAAACACTTCTTCATAATAAAACTTGATGGTCATCCTCAGCCTTGTTTTTCTTCCATACTTTTCACACCAACAAAACATGAACATGACTTCCTCTACTGCTCGCCAACCAATTAATCATCTGTTTTTTGTCTAAAAAAAAGCGTAAGTTAGAAAAGTTTGGACATGCTTAATGATAAATACTTTTCTGTATCATTATCAAGCGACATGCCACAGTCAATTCGAGAATTAAATTGTCAAACATAGTAAGTATATATATATATATATATATATATATATATATATATATAGATATAGATATCAAATATGTGGTGCATTTCAGTTTATATTACAATGAATCATTCATACAAAAAGTAGATTAGTAAAGTTAATGATATAAAATGGCGAAATCCCCAAATCACAAAATAATTTCCATGCCTGAAGATGACTGAATGTACAGTCGAAAGTACTTGCGTGTTAAAGACATACCTTATACAGCTTATGGTTTTTAAAAACAAGTATCATAACATTCATCGAGTGATTTGTAGGTTAATGCACCTTTAAAATTTTGTTAGCGAAGGGATTTCGCCATTTTATATCATTAACATTACTAATCTACTTTTTGTATGAATGATTCATTGTAATATATAAATATATAAATATATATATATATATATATATATATATATATATATATTATCAGAACCATATGTCTAAATGCAATGTAATGTTGTGACTAGTTTGAAATGTAATTTTGTCGAGTGTGGGTTGCACATTACATCTAGACATATGGTTTTAGTGCTTATATTTCGGTCTCTCGCGTGGTATGACGTCATAGAACCGCATCTTGAACTTACGACCTGTGTCTACTATTCGTCGCACAACAATCTTCTCTGTCAACATAACAAAATATCATCTTCGATGGTGAATATCTATGTTTTAATGTCCGTATAATTACTCTGAAGACGGCTCATGTGAGCGGAAAGCTTAGATCAAAGACCAAATTAATAAAAATTATCCAACTGTTGGACAATATTTGTCTTCATTTTCACCTGCAATTAAAGCATATATACGGAGTTTAGAACGGCACATGATCAGACATAATAGACATTCCTTGCATGTCATATTTAACAATATATGTTTAAATAACGATCTGCTACCTCAATACACAATATCGCTCTCTCTCTCTCTCTCTCTCTCTCTCTCTCTATATATATATATATATATATATATATATATACTAGCAGCATGGCCCGGCGTTGCCCGTGCTTGATTCAAAAATCGTACGACTCGTACAGCAATCGCTATCACTTGACTTAAAATATTTTTGCCCTTCCTTGCCTTTAAATGGAGTGCCCTTTGTCGTTCTGATGTTGCTACATGCCTTACTTCTTGCCTATCTCACACTGCGAATTTTTTTTTAAGCTCTATACTAAACATTAAATCTGTTACGAAAAAAGAACTAAACACAAAACGATCAGTTTTAAAAAAAAAAGGACTCGTAACTGGAAAAACCGAATGAAAAAAGAATGTTAACAACAAATACTTTTTCGCACCCAACCCAGTTCTGCGGAATCAGAATCAACGTTGAGTTTAAGCAAGCGAATGAGCCACTTGTGACGAATGCAGCTATCGATTTTTTTTTTGCATGCTAGCATGCTAGTTAACATTCGTGTCAGTCAGCTGTTGGCTCTCACGCTGGCCATCGGATTTTCCTGCCTATTTGTGGCAGCCAGCTACTGGCTCTCACACTGGCCAGTACAAAATGGCCGCAAACTAGATGAAAACTGGCGTAGAAGCATGAAAAATCGATTATTTCCACTATCGATGGGAGTTGGGAAATGCACAGTCGGTCTTGGCCTTCCTGCCAACTTGGAGCATGTGCATGTAAATTTTGGTGCAAATCCGTCGAAAATTGCGGCCGTGCATTTGTTACACACACACACACACACACACACACACACACACACACACACACTGCCTTTTATAGATTGTGATATATTTATCTATCTATCTATCTATCTATCTATCTATCTATCATATATATATATATATATATATATATATATATGTGTGTGTGTGTGTGTATGTATATATTGTATATTAACACTAATATTATCACTATATATATATATGTATATATATATATGTGGGGGGGTGTACTGATAATACCATACACGGAGCATGTGATAGTGAAGAATTCTAGTGAAAAATCAAACTAAAGAGTCATTATACCAAAAATCAGAAAGAAACAGTTGAAAATATCTGGGGCACATAATAAGGAAAGAAGGCTTGGAGTATTCTACACTCATAAGACATATTGAAGATAATAGAAGCAAAGAGACGCAACAAGTAACATACATAAATATGTTGTAAAAATTGATGACAGAAATGGGAATGATGAGGAAAGCACAAAAAAAGCTTATGGAAAGGCAGGTTCGCCAATGCCCTGAAAAGACATGCCACATATAATGAAGATCCTTTGCAATAATAAGTGCATCTTTTTCGTGATCGTTTCTCCAGAAAATAGATACAAGAAAGAGAGATCAAAAGGACGAACAAGAAACAAAGCATCTTTGCCATTATTCGGCCAACTCTCATCATCCAACACTGACACAAGGCTCATAGCAAAAGCTGAGAAACAGAACAAATCTCACAGAATATGTCCGTCTTCGGTCGCGTCTTGAATTTTGGCTTAAACCTTTCTCAAGTCTCATTTACTTCCGAAAAAACTCTATTCAATTAGGCTTATTCCCAAACCCTTTCTCAATTTCGATGCAACTCATTTGATGGGAGTTGCTACTTAGATAGCGAAACAAATTTAAAAGTTTATGTGTCAAGTTTTTGGGGACTCACTCCCCCCCCCACCGCGCCATATCATGAGAAATGGTTGTGAATTGTAAATGTGCTTACGTGTTTCTTTCATACTGACGTTACAAAGTTAATCTTCTCTACTTGGGTTAGCCTTTTATCTCTGTCTGCGACGCGTTCCCCTGTGTCGTTCCAAAGATAGGTAATATCGATTTCTTTCGAACAGGTCAAACAAAATAGTGGAACTTTTGAGTAAAGACAAAGCCACATCGTTGACTTTAACGTTCTACCGGTCGTGGCGTACGCAGTAACCCTAGTTACGGTGGAGTAATGGATAGCGGACTGAGGAAGCGGAGAGCCGAGTTCGAATTCCAATCGGATCCATTACATTCATTTACGAGCGAATACCTTAGGGAAAGGTGAGCATCCAGCTGTAATCCAAAGGTAAATAGCGGTACAAACTGGGTCCTCTAGGGTCTAGGAGAAAACAACTGAATTCAAAACTGTATGTAACCCTGTCGTAACACATGCAATACAGCAAGGATCGTTCGCATTGGCTCGATGATACCGACTACGGTCGACAAATAGAGAGATGATGAATCTGATAATAATATGCATGTTATCGTAACCAATGTCTATTTCGTTATTCTTGAAATCTCTGGGATTTTTTTTGGGATTTGTTAGTAATATCTTTTATAATGCTTTCTAGTAGTAAATTAATCCCACTGTTTCTTAATTATAAAACAATTTACGGTGCATTTTTAAAATAATGCCATATGTGAACCGAGATTTTAAGAGTTAACAAAGAGCATCCTTCTTCGAACCCCGTGGACTGGCGCCACCGAATCACAAAGGACTATACAAAATACCAGAAACCACATCACTTGAAGACTTTGAACAGTAGCCACAAATAAAATATAGAAATAGGAGACGAAAGGAAGAGGGCTGGGCTGATATTTCTGAGACACATAACAAGGAAAGAAAGCTTGAACAATTTGACACAGAAATTATTTTAACTGGATTATAATTACTAAGTTATATTTTCTGTTGTTGAAGGGATAAACACCGTTGTGCAAATTGATTGAAACAAAACGAACAATGACGTTATTATTAACTTTTTTCGTATTTTTTCCAATGAACCATGTCCCAGTGCACATGTTAGTATTTCGTATGTCCATTCCACGAATTTGTTTTTTGTAGATTGACCACAGATTCTTGATTGGATTTAAATCAGTAAAATTCCCAGGCCAGTCACCGGTAATTTGCTCACTTGCCAGTGTGTTAGTGCAGCGTTACAATTTTCGTACGCCCCCTTGGAGTAACGTCCATCGCAGACAATGGTCGTAGGACAACTAATCGACAGTCGAGACAATAGTATGATAAAAATCTGATCCAATCACGGATGACGCAATATTTGTCAAGGCTAAACAAATTTCATCATACACATCGAAAATGGATTCATATTACTGCCCACCACTGCAAATGACCTAACCTGAGGAAAAATAGAAATTAATTACATCCTATCACTACAGTGGGTCTAAAAATGACCGTATGGTAAAAGAAAGGAATCTAAATCGGTTGTTACAATTAATTTACACAGTGGTGTATTTACTGATATGATATATATTTATGTGAGTGAGTATGGTGATTGTATTATGAACGCACGCGTGTTTTTTTTTTCGAACCGGAGATGGAAATGGAATTACAAGTGATATTGTATATTTTACAAGAATATTTTATTGCCTTATCAGAGTAAATACGATGAATATAAATAAGTGTTAAATAAAAGTGTGTATATTGTGACGTTCTTATTCGCTCCTTGTCGTGGTGGAGGGGCTTGCGTGCTCCAATTACGCTTAGAGTGATGCCGTTAGGAGTTCTAAACTGCTGGTAGGATCACCCTTAGCGGCAATGTCAAAGACGAGGACCCAGATTAAGCGCGACATGCCCCAAAGACCCCAGAGGTGGTACAAGTAGATGATGTTTACAACAGATCTCAACGGTTGCACTAACGGATATAGATAACTACGCTAGACGGATATGTTACAGAAGGCGTCACTTAAAATTCTATCAGCAGCAGTCCTTTTCAGTTTCATAACTGGATTCTGCATCTTTCATTCCAAATGTGCATCACAGGAAAGCCCTAAAATCAAGTGTGCGGATCACTTCCCTGCAAGTTGAGGTTCAATCAATCATGAGTTTCTTCTCCTCTGATTTTCTTTCATCTCCAAGTAACTCTTGCAAAGCCAAACGTCGATAGGGAATGGATCACGGAATCAGCTTTTGGGGAAACTGGGCGCTTAAAGTCCTGAACCTGTACGTTTGCAACGAATTTAGTCATGAACATCATCGACATAAAGGAAGCAAAGAAGAAATTAAATTCGTGGATACGAGATAAATGCGACGACTTTCGTAAGTAGAATGTTTATAAAGTTCTATTAAAAATGCTGGGAAACTTATCTTGGACAGGAGTTCCTTCTTGATTTTGTATAATGATTAATTTAAAAGCATTCTTATACTAAAGTCTACCTCCCCAGGAAAGGAAACGAGACACATCTTGCCCCTACAAATCTTGGACAGGAGTTCCTTCTTGATTTTGTATAATGATTAATTTAAAGCATTCTTATACTAAAGTCTACCTCAACAGGAAAGGAAACGAGACACATCTTGCCCCTACAAATCTTTGACAGGAGTTCCTCCTTGATTTTGTATAATGATTAATTTAAAGCATACTTATACTAAAGTCTACCTCCCCAGGAAAGGAAACGAGACACGTCTTGCCACTACAAATCTTGGACAGGAGTTCCTTCTTGATTTTGTATAATGATTAATTTAAAGCATTCTTATACTAAAGTCTACCTCCCCAGGAAAGGAAACGAGACACGTCTTGCCCCTACAAAGGTTGGACAGGAGTTTCTTCTTGATTTTGTATAATGATTAGTTTAAAGCATTCTTATACTAAAAGTCTACCTCCCCCAGGAAAGGAAACGAGACACATCTTGCCCCTACCTCCCCAGGAAAGGAAACGAGACACATCTTGCCCCTACAAATCTTGGACAGGAGTTCCTTCTTGATTTTTTTTGTATAATGATTAATTTAAACAGGAGTTCCTTCTTATACTAAATTAATTTAAAAGCATCTCCCCAGGAAAGGAAACGAGAACACTTGCCCTACAAATCTTGGACAGGAGTTCCTTCAATAATGATTAATTTAAAAGCTTCTTATACTAAAGTCTACCTCAACAGGAAAGGAAACGAGTTCCCCTTCTTTGATTTTGTTTTGTATAATGATTAATTTAAAGCATTCTTATACTAAAGTCTACCTCCCCAGGAAAGGAAACGAGACACATCTTGCCCCTACAAATCTTGGACAGGAGTTCCTTCTTGATTTTGTATAATGATTAGTTTAAAGCATTCTTATACTAAAGTCTACCTCCCCAGGAAAGGAAACGAGACTCGTCTTGCCCCCTACAAATCTTGGACAGGAGTTTCTTCTTGATTTTGTATAATTTAGTTTAAAGCATTCTTATTAATTTAAAAGGAAACACACATCTTGCCCCTATCTTGGACAGGAGTTCCTTCTTGATTTTGTATAATGATTAATTTAAAGCATTCTTATACTAAAGTCTTCCCCCAGGAAAGGAAACGAGATACATCTTGCCCCTACAAATCTCGGACAGGAGTTCCTTCTTGATTTTGTATAATGATTAATTTAAAGCATTCTTATACTAAAGTCTACCTCCCAGGAAAGGAAACGAGACACGTCTTGCCCTACAAATCTTGGACAGGAGTTCCTTCTTGATTTTGTATAATGATTAATTTAAAGCATTCTTATACTAAAGTCTACCTCCCCAGGAAAGGAAACGGGACACGTCTTGCCACTACAAATCTTGGACAGGAGTTCCTTCTTGATTTTGTATAATGATTAGTTTAAAGCATTCTTATACTAAAGTCTACCTCCCAGGAAAGGAAACGAGACACGTCTTGCCCCTACAAATCTTGGACAGGAGTTCCTTCTTGATTTTGTATAATGATTAGTTTAAAGCATTCTTATACTAAAGTCTACCTCCCCAGGAAAGGAAACGAGACACATCTTGCCCCTACAAATCTTGGACAGGAGTTCCTTCTTGATTTTGTATAATGATTAGTTTAAAGCATTCTTATACTAAAGTCTACCTCCCCAGGAAAGGAAACGAGACACATCTTGATTAGTTTAAAGCCTACAAATCTTGGACAGGAGTTCCTTCTTGATTTTGTATAATGATTAGTTTAATGCATTCTTATACTAAAGTCTACCGCCCCAGGAAAGGAATTCGAGACATATCTTGCCCCTACAAATCTTGGACAGGAGTTCCTTCTTGATTTTGTATAATGATTAGTTTAAAGCATTCTTATACTATAGTCTACCACCCCAGGAAAGGAAACGAGACACATCTTGCCCCTACAAATCTTGGACAGGAGTTCCTTCTTGATTTTGTATAATGATTAGTTTAAAGCATTCTTATACTAAAGTCTACCTCCCCAGGAAAGGAAACGAGACACTTCTTGCCCCTACAAATCTTGGACAGGAGTTCCTTCTTGATTTTGTATAATGATTAATTTAAAGCATTCTTATACTAAAGTCTACCTCCCCAGGAAAGGAAACGAGACACATCTTGCCCCTACAAATCTTGGACAGGAGTTCCTTCTTGATTTTGTATAATGATTAGTTTAAAGCATTCTTATACTAAAGTCTACCTCCCCAGGAAAGGAAACGAGACACGCCTATCCCCTACAAATCTTGGACAGGAGTTCCTTCTTGATTTTGTATAATGATTAGTTTAAAGCATTCTTATACTAAAGTCTACCTCCCCAGGAAAGGAAACGAGACACTTCTTGCCCCTACAAATCTTGGACAGGAGTTCTTTCTTGCTTTTGTATAATGATTAATTTAAAGCATTCTTATACTAAAGTATACCTCCCCAGGAAAGGAAACGAGACACGTCTTGCCCCTACAAATCTTGGACAGGAGTTCCTTCTTGATTTTGTATAATGATTAATTTAAAGCATTCTTATACTAAAGTCTACCTCCCCAGGAAAGGAAACGAGACACGTCTTGCCCCTACAAATCTTGGACAGGAGTTCCTTCTTGATTTTGTATAATGATTAGTTTAAAGCATTCTTATACTAAAGTCTACCTCCCCAGGAAAGGAAACGAGACACTTCTTGCCCCTACAAATCTTGGACAGGAGTTCCTTCTTGATTTTGTATAATGATTAATTTAAAGCATTCTTATACTAAAGTCTACCTCCCCAGGAAAGGAAACGAGATACATCTTGCCCCTACAAATCTCGGACAGGAGTTCCTTCTTGATTTTGTATAATGATTAGTTTAAAGCATTCTTATACTAATGTCTACCTCCCCAGGAAAGGAAACGAGACACATCTTGCCCCTACAAATCTTGGACGGGAGTTCCTTCTTGATTTTGTATAATGATTAATTTAAAGCATTCTTATACTAAAGTCTACCTCCCAGGAAAGGAAACGAGACATCTTGCCCCTACAAATCTTGGACAGGAGTTCCTTCTTGATTTTGTATAATGATTAATTTAAAGCATTCTTATACTAAAGTCTACCTCCCAGGAAAGGAAACGACACACGTCTTGCCCTACAAATCTTGGACAGGAGTTCCTTCTTGATTTTGTATAATGATTAATTTAAAGCATTCTTATACTAAAGTCTACCTCCCCAGGAAAGGAAACGAGACACGCCTATCCCCTACAAATCTTGGACAGGAGTTCCTTCTTGATTTTGTATAATGATTAGTTTAAAGCATTCTTATACTAAAGTCTACCTCCCCAGGAAAGGAAACGAGATACATCTTGCCCCTACAAATCTTTGACAGGAGTTCCTTCTTGATTTTGTATAATGATTAGTTTAAAGCATTCTTATACTAATGTCTACCTCCCCAGGAAAGGAAACGAGACACATCTTGCCCCTACAAATCTTGGACAGGAGTTCCTTCTTGATTTTTGTATAATGATTAATTTAAAGCATTCTTATACTAAAGTCTACCTCCCCAGGAAAGGAAACGAGACACGTCTTGCCCCTACAAATCTTGGACAGGAGTTCCTTCTTGATTTTGTTATAATGATTAGTTTAAAGCATTCTTATACTAAAGTCTACCACCCCAGGAAAGGAAACGAGACACATCTTGCCCCCACAAATCTTGGACAGGAGTTCCTTCTTGATTTTGTATAATGATTAGTTTAAAGCATTCTTATACTAAAGTCTGCCTCCCCAGGAAAGGAAACGAGACACGCCTTGCCCCTACAAATCTTGGACAGGAGTTCCTTCTTGATTTTTGTATAATGATTAGTTTAAAGCATTCTTATACTAAAAAGTCTACCTCCCCAGGAAAGGAAACGAGATACATCTTGCCCCTACAAATCTTTGACAGGAGTTCCTTCTTGATTTTGTATAATGAATAATTTAAAGCATTCTTATACTAATGTCTACCTCCCCAGGAAAGGAAACGAGACACTTCTTGCCCCTACAAATCTTGGACAGGAGTTCCTTCTTGATTTTGTATAATGATTAATTTAAAGCATTCTTATACTAAAGTCTACCTCCCCAGGAAGGAAACGAGACACGTCTTGCCCCTACGAATCTTGGACAGGAGTTCCTTCTTGATTTTGTATAATGATTAGTTTAAAGCATTCTTATACTAAAGTCTACCTCCCCAGGAAAGGAAACGAGACACGTCTTGCCCCCACAAATCTTGGACAGGAGTTCCTTCTTGATTTTGTATAATGATTAGTTTAAAGCATTCTTATACTAAAGTCTGCCTCCCAGGAAAGGAAACGAGACACATCTTGCCCCTACAAATCTTGGACAGGAGTTCCTTCTTGATTTTCTATAATGATTAAAAGTTTCCCCAGGAAAGGAAACGAGACACATCTTGCCCCTATACAGGAGTTCCTTCTTGAAAATGTAATTTAAAGCATTCTTATACTAAAGTCCCCCAGGAAAGGAAACGAGACACATCTTGCCCCTACAAATCTTGGACAGGAGTTCCTTCTTGATTTTGTATAATGATTAATTTAAAGCATTCTTATACTAAAGTCTACCTCCCCAGGAAGGAAACGAGACACGTCTTGCCCCTACAAATCTTGGACAGGAGTTCCTTCTTGATTTTTGTATAATGATTAGTTTAAAGCATTCTTATACTAAAGTCTACCTCCCAGGAAAGGAAACGAGACACGTCTTGCCCTACAAATCTTGGACAGGAGTTCCTTCTTGATTTTGTATAATGATTAGTTTAAAGCATTCTTATACTAAAGTACCTCCCCAGGAAGGAAACGAGACACATCTTGCCCTACAAATCTTGGACAGGAGTTCCTTCTTGATTTTGTATAATGATTAATTTAAAGCATTCTTATACTAAAGTCTACCTCCCCAGGAAAGGAAACGAGACACATCTTGCCCTTACAAATCTTGGACAGGAGTTCCTTCTTGATTTTGTATAATGATTAGTTTAAAGCATTCTTATACTGAAGTCCACCTCCCCAGGAAAGGAAACGAGACACGTCTTGCCCCTACAAATCATGTTGATAAAAAGAGAGAAACGAATTCGCACTCTTTACGCTTACACTGCTTTTTTGGCAATGCTATCAATCGGTCATTAGTAAAAAAAATTCCATGAAAGGTAAGTGGGTCAATCCCTCAATATTGATTACATGAGAAGCGGTGTGTGGGGGTGGAGCAATAAAAACTACTTAATGACATTCTGGAAATGGAAAGTAGACTAAAGAGGAATTATCTTTTGGTTGATCTTATGCCATATTGATCTTTCATGAGTTATTAGATATCGAATATTGTATGGTGTACCAAGTGAGGATCGAACTCACTACTTAGTTGTGAAAGGCAACCTGACTAGATTCGCTAGTAATTCCCCCACGCTGAGTCACGGAAAAATCGTTTTGCTATGAAAATGCATTGGAAAGTATTTTTCTCTGAAAATGTATTGCAAATAACATTACATTGGTAACTCAGTCAGATCCATTACAGCGAAGGTACTAACGAACTGTGTATTAACTTGACTCCCAGCGTCCTATAAATATTAACTCCTCACAACTCAATTTGCTCTTCATTCTGATAAGGTGTAAAACGATGGCATATATTGCATCAAGAAACGGCTCAAAATTGCTTGACTCTCCAGTAGAAAATTGTATACTCGCTATGTACATCATACAGTGGAACATGACGACATCAACAGAGACTTTCTCTTCTCATCCGTCAGAAAACTAACAAACTCCGAATCCACTGAATATATCTTTCCTATATCAGTCCCGCATATATAAAGCCAGCACAGCATTCGGTAAACTTAAACATAGGTTATGGAACACCAAAGACGTGTCTCTTAGAATAAAGATCGACATAAACGGATCAGTCGTTCCCTCAATCCTTCTCTTGTTCTGAAACTTTGACCCTATATCAAAAGCACATAAATTAACTCGAAGCCTTTCACATGCGCTGTCTTCATCATCATCTCATCTTGCGGCCTCAGCCGAGATTGAACTCACCAATACTTTGATTGGTGTAATTCATAATCTTGTCAAATAGCTGAATTCTTGATGCTTCGCTAGGACTATCAAGTCTTCATACCATATGTAATATAAAACAGGATGACAGGGTCAAGAATAGTACAATACTGAAGAAACGTAACAACATCACAGGCATTGAAACCATTCTAGCAAAATACAGGTGCGCTGGTCATGTTGTGAGGATGGATGAGTATAGGCTTCCAAAGAAAGTACTGTATGGACAACTACCAAGCGTTCAGTTGGACGTCAACAGTTACGCTACAAAGATGAATTGAAAGACAACTTGAAACGTCTCAACTTTGATCTGAAAACCTGTTCAAGCATCAAACCGAATGGAGTGGCGTAAGACATATTTCATTAAGTTAAAGGGTTTTGAAGACAGTAGACTGAAGCAACGTGATCAGCCTCGTCAAGCTCTGAAGCAGAGACGCCATCAAAATCCTGCTTTAATAAATTTCATCTGTCAGTGTGGCTTTGTCGTCCACAGCAAGGCTGGGCTAGTATCACACAAAAGAAATCACAAATGAAATATGCCTTTCCCTTATCTGACTTTTTCCACAATAGCCGCATGCATAAGTGTAAAATAAAAGGCACTATGCAATGCTGACCCTCATTTATTGTTCACGATAGGAGAGTCCACCATATCAGTCCACAAAGTCGGTAGAGGACGCCAGTGCCAAAGTATCCCAAACTAAAGTCCGATAAAGAGGATATGAGAGTACCAATTTTATTTAATTTTTTCCTAGACAAAAGTCTGTACATACCCAAGCACAGATGTGAAGAGATGGGCACTGATCCTTTAATCTTTTCATACGATATCACAAATACAGGAGGATATCTTTGGTAACAAAGAAAATCAAAGCAAAAATACTGAACTGTTTCGTGATATCTCTCCTTCCTTATGGCCGCGAATGTTGGACGGTCTCCTCAAAGATGTGGCAACGGAGATGTGGTTCTACAGAAGAATGTTACTGATATCATGGGCCGAGTATGTGAACAACGATGAGATCTTAGAGAGGTTGTAAACAAGGAGGAGGCTTATAATATCAGAAAGAGGCAGTTGAAGTTTCTGGGACACATAATGAGGAAGGAGAGCCTGGAGAACCTGATACTCATGGGTCGAATAGAGGGAAAGAGAGACAAGGGAAAACAACACTTGACATACCTGGCGGGCTTAAGCAAATGGATGACAGAATGTGGTTTAGGGAAGGAAACAGATGGAAGGAACTTGCTGAGAGCTGCAAGGCATAGAGGGAGCGTATGAACAACGATGAGATCTTAAAGAAGTTGCAAACAAGGACGAGGCTTATACTTAATATCAGAAAGAGGCAGCTGAAGTTTCTGGGACACATAATGAGGAAGGAGTGTCTGGAGAACCTGATACTCACAAGTCAAATAGAAGGAAAGAGAGACAAGGGAAAACAATGTATGACATCCCTGGCAGGCTTAAGCAAATGGATGACAGAATATGGTCTCGGGGAGGAAGCAGAGGGAAGGAACTTGTCGAGAGCTGCAAGGCATAGAGGGAGCGTCTGAGCAACAATGAGGTATTAGAGAGGTTGCAAACAAGGAGGAGGCTTATACTTAATATCAGGAAGAGGCAGCTGAAGTTTCTGGGACACATAATGAGGAAGGAGGGCCTGGAGAACCTGATACTCACGGGGAAAGTGAGACAAGGGAAAACAATGCGTGACATACCTAACGAAGTTAAGCAAGTGGATGACAAGAACGTGGTCTGGAGGAGGAAGCAGAGGGAAGGAACTCGTTGACAGCTGCAAGGGATAGAGGGAGGTGGAGAGCCATGATCGCCTATGTCCTGAAAAGACATGGCACATAAAAAGAAGAATACAAAACAACGTTCCTGCTTCCCCTCCCAAGGTTAATATACGGAGAGTGAGGTGGGGGTGGCTATACTGATGACATAAGTATTTATAGTTGGGATCAGAATTATCTTGAACAAAACTAATCAAAATCATCTACCAAGTTTTCAAAGAAAAAAGACTGACGATAAACCGTTTCCAAAACAGAAAATATTATCAGCAATTGGAATGGAAACAATAGTGACATCAATCCTACATCCCTTGACCG
>CAHIKZ030004103.1:620000-722500 GCA_903632075.3 Acanthosepion pharaonis | reverse complement strand
ATATATATATATATATATATACATACAGGGAAAATTAGGAGTATTTGAATAATCATAATTAATTCATCAAGTCTAGAAGATACCTTAACAGAATGCAGAAAGCCATTTCATTCTATTTTTGGGACTCATCAGCTGTGCACATCCACTACTGAAAAATGAATCATGGGCCATTATGACATGACACAGGCATCATGCCCACTCGACCAACATATCTTGGTGACAGAGAGGTAACAAACCAGACTCAATATAGTGCCAGCTCTTCACAAATTCCATTGTGTGACTCATCCAAGTCTACTTATACCAAATGAATGTGCCCCCATGAGTCATGACTTCTATCCTGAAGCTACTCCATCTGGAGTATTAGAAGCTGATTGAAGCAGTGATATATATATATATTATTATTACTGAGAGAAAAAACAAGAACAAAATCTATTCCATATCTGAGGATGTCTGTAGGAACAGACGAAAGCTTGTAAAAAAATAATAACTTATGCAACAGAAATTTATAGAAACAAGGATCTTTTCATTCATAAACAGGTTGTTTTTTTTTTGTATATTATTTGAATTGTTCACGACGATGGATTTCTCGCCAATTAAATCATTAACCTTTGTATTTGTTTTTTGTATGAATAATTCATGAATTTGTAAATTAATTGCACCTTTATTGAAATTAAAATAACTGATCCAAATGCAAGTGCGACATTACTGTAATTATTGAACAATAAAGTTCATGCCACTTTGACAGAAAATTTACCAGTAAAAAAGAATTCACTCATCACCATATTTGTATAAGAACGCACAATTGTAAAATTTAAATTCAAACTCAGCGTTGCGACTGCACGCTCCAAAAACAATAACTCATTTCTAATAGCATTTTTCGGATTACAACAGTACATATATTTTCGTTGTCCTCTTATTACTGAGAGTAAAAACAAGAACAAAATCTATTCCATACCTGAGGATGTCTGTAGGAACAGACGAAAGCTTGTAAAAAAATAATAAGAACTTATGCAACAGAAATTTATAGAAACAAGGATCTTTTGATTCATAAACAGGTTCGGTGTTTTTGTATATTATTTGTATTGTTCGCGACGATGGATTTCTCGACAATTAAATCATTAACCTTTGTATTTGTTTTTTGTATGAATAATTCATATATATATATATATATATATATAAAATACAATACATAAAAGGCTACAAGTCAGAGTGGACAATACATGTGTGAAAAAAAATTACATGTAGCGCTTTTAACTTTAAAAATTAGGAGGTCAGTTGAATTCACTACCTTGGTTTCAAACTTACAGGATTATTATTTATAATACGTTTTTCTTTACTTTTTGTTCTTCTTCTGAAAATAGTCCTTGCCGACACGTTTCGTCATCCGACTTTATCATAATTAATTCATCAAGTCTAGAAGAATCCTCAATAGAATGCAGAAAACACTGGACGGACATTTCATTATATTTTTGGGACTCATCAGCAGTGCGCTTCCACTACGGAGAATCGAACCCGGATCGTTACGATATGGCGTTACGTCGTACCCACCAGACCAACGGGTCTCGGTAAGGAATAGGTAACATACTAGACTCAACTCCGCAGTTTGACTCACACGTATCTACTTAGACCAACGGACTGTGACCCCTGTGTCACGACTTCTATCCCCAAGCCGCTTCATCCGGAGCATTAGAAGCCGGTTCAAGCAGTGATATATATATAAATTTTGGGGAGGAATGCTTTCTGCATTCTGTTGAGGATTCTACTAGACTTGATGAATTGATTATGATAGATCTATATCTATAATTCTCAAAATGTGTGTGTGTGTGTGTGATCGGATTTTGTTCATGCATTTCCACAGGTTTCATCTGATATCGGTGATTTTTTTTTCTGTTTGATAGATAATTCTTCAGTGCCGGTTTTGAGCCCAAATTATTGACGACAATGGCCCTCCACTACTTCCTGTCCTTTATAACTCTCAGCAACGTTTTACTATTTACTATCTGTTCTTGGATATATATCTTTTATAAAAAACTTTAATAAAAATAAATAGTTTTAATTATTACAATAATATTCTTATTATACAGTTTCCATCTCAGGGTCACCCCCATTCAAATTATTAACGCCACCCCCATTTGTGGATGTGCCTCATGATGTTACTAATATTGATTTTCGGGTGGGCTGATTTTAAACTTAAGGTAAATAGCTGAACAGACCGGGTTCTATAGCCTTGGATGGCAACTGGTCTATCGCAGAAAGAAATGGCAACTTACCGCAGGAAAAAGTCTGCCTCGTCAGTTATGCATCGAAAGATACATGATCGCCTAAGTGTATCACGCATGGCACATAACTGATATATATATATATATATATATATATATATATATATATATATATATATATATATAAATTCTCCGATTTAACCAGTATTGAAGACAATATTTATGAATAAAAATGACAATAGAAATTAGTAATTGCTGACGCGGTTTTGTTAATGTGGACTTTATCAAAGCAAAATACGATGCTTTGATAAAGTCCACATTGAGGAAACGCGTCAGCAATTACAGTTTTCCTATTGTCATTTTTATTCATATATATATATATATATATATATATATATATATATATATATATATATATATATATTTAGAGTATCCGTGCCATAAAAATTAACATATTTTTATCCGCCGCAGTTATATTGTTGATAATTGGCTCCAGTAAACAGAAGATCATTTTACTTTGCCCTCTGAATTTCTTGCCTTTCTCATGGTGCCACTATTTGAATTCTTGCTCCTGTCATGTAGGTCTTCAGTTTCTTGTTGAAGACATTCTTCCATTCGCATTTTCATATTTTCTCTTGCATTAGTTCCTTTTGTCTTTTTTGTTGCTCTCCCCCTCTCTCCCCCTCTCTCTCCTCCCCCTCTCTCCCCCCTCTCTCTCTCTCTTTCTCTCTCACTCTTTCAGCTCTGTTCTCCTATTACCGACTTCTTTCTTCTCATTAATTTACCTCTGAACCTCGCGTCTCCTGTCTTGTGCTCTTATTGTATCACGGCGTTCTTGCGATGCCTGATAATATCTTTGATTATCAAGACTCCCGTGCCTGCATCTGATCTTCAGATAGGCATAATCACATCCTTTTTTTTTTCGCTTGTGTTCTAATCTCGTTTCATCAAGTTGGGACAGGAATAAATAAATACACATTGATAATTATTATATAGTTTGAATATATTATTATTCATATATATATATATATATATATATATATATATATATATATATATGTGTGTGTGTGTGTGTGTGTGTGTATCCGATGCGATGAGAACGAAAGTAATATGTAAAGTCCAACGTTACAGCGATTCCAATGTAATAAATTATAACCATGGAATATTAGTGTTTGAGCCTTTATATTATATTCTTACTCTCTCCTGAACATTGAGTTCTACCTGGATTGTATCCTCTTAGGAATTTATATATATATATATATATATATATATATATATATATATATATATATATATATATATATATATATATATCCGATGTGGTGAGAACGAAAGTAATATATAAATTGTAACGTTCACAGTATTAATCCAAAATAGGGCTCGATACCGATAGTAGAGCAATAATTATTTATTTATTTTTTTAATTTTTTTTTTAAGCGTTTCACCCCAAGCAAGGCGGGAAGCCACTAGGATGCAAGGGGTTACAGGAAATAGCAAGATCAGATAGGAGTGATAGAAGAAAGGATGAGGGTAGTGGATAAATCAAGGCAACTGGAGATGTCGATTGATATGACATTTGAATAGCTGGAGATTATAGCTCACAGGAAAACAGGAGAAGGGAAAGGAGTTCTACAGGCGAGACGTGCGAGACATGAAGCTATTAGAGTAGAAGAGACGGCTACATTTAGGAGTTTCGACAGTGAAGGGGTGAGAGCGGAATGCCAGCCTCGTAAGGCGCTGGAACTCATGACGTCTGGGAACCAGCGAATGCAGCTCCTCAGAGCAATTTCCATGAAAGTATTTGTAGAACAGACAGAGGGAGGCGACGGCGCGTCTGTGAGAAAGTGACTGTAGACGAGATGCCAGAACAGGGCCAATTATATTGCATATCCGCCTCTGGAGCCTATCAAGAATCCCGAGGCAAACAGAAGGGGCACCAGACCATATATGGCAGCAATACTCCATGCAAGGGCGAATTGTGGATTAGTAGATCTGGAGGATCGACTCCGGGGAGAAAAACTTCCTAGCGCGGCTCAGGGAGCCAACTTTCTTGCAGTGGACAAGGCAATTGATTCAATGTATTTATTCCATCTCAGGTCAGCAGAAAACGTGAGACCGAGAAGCCGCAGAGAGTTGCTCTCGAGAAGTTGAGCGTATTTATTATAATTTTATCATATAGACAAAACCATTTTACTCACTACAAAGATGCAACTTGGTTTCAGTGCATTTCAACTGCACTTCGACGGGTGAGAATCGAAAATGGTTATGAACAATCCTGCTTGTAGGCAAGTTGTGTGTGAAACGTCACTTCCTTTTTTTCTATTTGTTTGAGTAGAAAAATATACATGAAAAAAAATAGGTGACGGAGTGGAACAATAGTGCCTGTTGATAACAGTTTGGTGAAGAATGGATTGGGTGTTTAATGTTGACTGGTCTGTGGAAATTTTTTTGCCGATAAACACCGGTCAAAATTCCAGACACATCATGTCACAAACGTCCTAAGAGTGAGAGGTAGGGGAGGAAAGATGGAGATAGGGGATAGTGTTACTTTTAAGTAGGTAAAAATTGTAGCGATAGTTCTAGTAGTAATTGCGAATGTTATTTTTGGTTTACTATAAAAATTCTAGAGCTGAATTGCATGTATTTATGTTGGGGTTATCACTACTAATTCTGTAATCAATGAACGTGTTTTGTGGATTAGAATTTAGAAGTGGTGATTTCCCATAAAAAAATGAGGGATGTTAATGTAACCTTTTATAATCAAATTTGGAAATATTCCTGGAGAGTATAGCGTGTAGAATATGTATGGGTGTAAAACGATTTATCCGAAAATATTACCAGTAATATATATGAAAAAAAACTTTTTAATAATCATAATTTAATTAGTGGAGAAGTACATAAGAGGATAAGCAATATACCTTAGGAGGTGATTTTTAAATTTTAAAACGTTTATAATTATGGAATTAAGAATTTAATAAGATTGTAGTGTTAAATTCTTAGCATGTCTTTCTGTAGACATACTAAGATATAACACTACAATCTTCTTAAATTTTTAATTCCATAATTATAAACGTTTTAAAATTATAAATCACCTCCTTCGATATATTCCCAACCCTCTTATGTACCTCTCTACTAATTAAATTCTAATTTTTAATTTTTTTTTTTTCATATATATATATATATATATATATATATATATATATATATATATATATATCGTAATATATATATATATATATATATATCCTTGTTGTGGATTCCGGATGAAATCCGGTCTCAAATGAATGACAAACGCAGGAATGAAATATAGCAAATAAATGTATTGACGCAATAATACAATTGGTAATACGGTTAGTAGATCCAGAAATGCGGTTAGTAGCAATAATAATATATATACATTCTGGGAAATTCAGCATCGAAGTAGGACTTCCTTCTGAGTTTACGTGCTCGCAACTGTGACTCCTACAAAGCGGTTATCTCACGCTCTCACTCTATCAGTGTATCTCTCGTCTGACTCCCGGGTATTCACCGGCAGCAGTACAAGTACACACTTGGCGAGTCCACTTGTATGAAAAAGGGCTGGACCCCATAATACCCCCCTCTTTACATCCCTTTTGGTGGGGAATTAGTATTTTTTTCTCTTATGGTTGATAATCAGAGGTTCGGTAAATTTTCTCTTCCTGTTTGATCTTCTCATTTCTGTGTCTTCCTGTGGTCTTTGGATCTCAAACGATTCGAAGATTGCATCCATAGAATCGTCGTTTTTTGCGGTTGACGAGCTTGGCTCCTCAACCCGTCTTTTTTGTAATTGGTCCATATGTCTTCTATGTGAAAACTTCTCGCCTTTTACTGTGTACATTAGATTTCTTAATCTGTTAATTACTGTGCCAGGCTCCCAGAAAAGCCATATTGTTTCTAAACATTCTAAAGTACACCCGTTCTCCTGGTTTAAATGTTCTCTTGTGTACAATAGGTGTATACTGGTTTTTGTTCTTGTTTGGCAATAATTTGTCAAACACAGACCTTATTCTCCGAGCAAACATCAATTCCGCTGGTGAAAGACCCGATGGCGTGTTCACGTTAGGTGTTATTCTGTACACTTGGAGGAACTGTTGTATCGCTTTTATCGTCGGTACATCCTCGGCTTTTTAACGCTCTTTTTAGTGTGTCAACGAATCTTTCAGCTTGTCTGTTCGACCTTGGGTGGTACGGCGCTATCTTGATATGCTTTACTTGATATGTCTCACAAAATTCTCCGAAGTCACTGGAGGTAAATTGTGTGCCGTTATCGCTTACCAAACAATCCGAGACGCCGAATCTCGCGAATAGTTCGTGTAAACAGTTTATGGTATTTTCTGTCGTCGGGTGTTTAAATTTGGTAACCTCTGGCCATTTACTGAAACTATCTACTGTTATTAAATAGTAGTAACCCTCAGTGGGTCCTGCGTAATCCACGTGGATTCTCGGCCACGGTCTGTCGACTTTAGGCCATGGCTTTTGTATAGAGGGTGGTGCTTTCGCCGCAGTAGCACAACCTTTGCAACTTTCCACCATTTGCGTAATATCGTCCATGTTCGGCCAATAGATAAAACTTCTCATAAGTGATTTCATCCGGTTTTTTCCGGGATGTCCTAAGTGAAAATCTTTCAAGATCCTTCTTCGTAGAGACTTCGGTATTACTACTCTCACGTTATAGAATATGTTGTCACAGATTGAGAAACTGTCTGCTAAATTCCTCATCTTCTCTTCTATTTTTTTCTTGGTATTCTGAATAAATTCGTCTCTTTCTGCTTCCCGTCTTATCTCTAGCAGCGTTACAGGTAGTTCCTTTATTGTATTGCATGATACCTTACTGATTTCATCTTCAGCTTGTAACACCGCAATTACCGAATCTTCTAACGGTTCGCCTTTCGCAGGTATTAATCGCGATAGTTCATCTGACTCCCGGGCATTCACCGGCAGCAGTACAAGTAAACACTGGGCGAGTCCACTTGTATGAAAAAGGGGTGGACCCCATAACAATCCTCATACTAGATTATTATAGAATGTGTACCTGCGCCATAAAAAATGGTTATTTTCTATTCACTGAAGCTATGTTGTTGATAATTGGCTCCAGTGATCACAAGATTATTTTGTTTTCTGTACTTTTTGCTTTTCTCATGGTGCCACTATTCCCATTTTTCCTCCTGTCATGTAGGTCTTTAGTTTCTTGCTGAAGACATTCTTCCATTCACATTCTCATATTTTCTCTTCTTGCATTAGTTCCTTCCTCTGTTTCATTTTGTCTTAATTGTGTTCCTCTCTCTCTCTCTCTATCTTTCTCTCCCTCTCTCTCACTCACTCTCGCAGCTCTGTTCTCCTCCTATTACCCACTTCTTCCTTCTCATTAGTTCACCTCTGAGCCTCATGTCTCGTGTCTTGTGCTCTTATTGTATCACAACGATCATGCGATGCTTGATAATATCTTTGCTTATCAAGTCTCCCGCCGTGCCTGTATCTGATCTTGAGATAGGTATAATCACAGTCTTTGTTTTCGCTTGTGTTCTAATCTCCTTTCATCAAGTTGGGACAGGAAGTATATAAATAAATAAATACACAATGATAATTATTATATAGTTTGAATATATTATTATTCATATATGTATATATATATATATATATATATATATATATATATATATCACTTAGTCGAGAATATATATATATATATATATATATATATATATATATATATATATATTCTCGATTAAGTGATTTCTCTTTCAAGTAAATTTCAGATACACACACTTATATTTAAATATTTCGTATAAAGCATATCTATAAGAGGACAATATTAATAAAGACAAAAAGTTATATTTTATAACCGACGCGTTTCGTCCTCTGAGAGACTTTATCTGGGCCAATGTCAGGATTTTATTTTGTAAGTATTTATGTACAAAAACCAAAAATGTTATTGGTTTTCAATATGTTTGGTATAGGGATGATCATGAATATTCATCAGGTTAGCGGAAAAAGTCAGACAAGTTCATTGTCGTGAGGTGATACAGTTCCATGCTAAATAAACGAAAGTGAGCAGGAGTTTTCTTTGTATCATATATATATATATATATATATATATATATATATATAATTGAAAAAATGGAAATAGACAGAAAAGATAACCTTAGAAAAATACTAGAGGAACATGAAGACAAATGGATTTTGCGCCTCAAAATACTTCGTCCAGACGGGCTTAACAACAAATTTAACAACATAGATAGAATTATTACATAACCCCATAAATCAATCCATGCTTGAAGGTGTTAAGGTCACACACTTATACACACAGTCACACAAATATATACACATACAGACATTACACACACTCCCAAAGAACTAGCAGATAAAATACATGTAAATTAGTATTTAAATTATTTTGATTTGGGATTGATTTATGTGTTATATGTTTTTAGTAACATCATGAGGTTATAAATTTAACCGTTTTATTTATTTATTTTTTGTGGTTATATATGTTGGTTATATCTATCTATCTATCTATCTATCTATCTATCTATCTATCTATCTCTCTCTCTCTCTATATATATATATATATATATATATATATATATATATATATATATATATGATTAAGTTATGAAGAACTTGGTAATCCGTATGGGTAATCCCAAGGAGGATGAAATCCTGAGAGCTCAATGTAAATCAAGAGTTTAATACAGACCACTTTAAGGTACCATTATAATAATTTATTTCACCAGAGCCCGTTTCATTTCATTTTGGAAGTGCTATCTGTCTATCCGGCGTTCTTTTAAAATATATATATATATATATATATATATATATATATATATATATATATATATATATATATATATATATTTAAAAGAAAAACAGACCACTTTTAAGGTACCATTATAATAATTTATTTCACCAGAGTCCTTTTATATATATATATATATATATAATTCAAATTATGTTCGATTCCGCGGTTAGAAATATGAGACAGTTTTATCTGGCGCAAGACTGCGTAATAGAAGCACGAACTTGAGATCATATTGGGAGTTGTCATATTTGAGTGCTGTAACTTAACCTGAAAAATCACCTTAGCAATGTAGCTGCCAATGAAACTGAATTTCAATCTACTGTCTAATTAATCTTCAGCATCGGTTTGCTGACAAGCAGGTCTGAAGGTGACCCAGGTATTTTTTTCTCATACAGGGTGTCCATAAAGTTCGTGTGCAATTTAAAAAATTTCTAACTTTATTTGTATTTGCGATAGAAATAATTTGTAAAAAGGATTAGAAGGAAGTAAATCTATATTTTTAAGGTTTTATTGCAATTTTATTTAAGTTTCCACATGTCCTCCATCATTAGCAATACAAAGGGTAATACGATTTTTCCTGTTCACGGAAAACATCTGCCAACTGATTTACAATAATGCCTGAAATAACATTAGTTATTTTAGCTATACGCAAAACTAGGTACATTAAACTTTATAAATTTTTTTACAGATTATGTCTATCGCAAATACAAACAAAGTTATAATTTTTTTAAAGTGCACACGAACTTTATAGACCCCCTGTATATGTCTCGAAATCGAAAAGAAACTTTGTTATCAACATGTATTCAGGTTACGACAACTTTTTTTTGCTGCCTTATTGACAGCCAGGAGGATTTTACAATTTGAGACTAATCTATATTTACTTCTGAGTTCTACACTGTCGAGATTCCAGTCAATAATCGTAATTCCCGATAATAAAAGAAAGAGCTCATCGTTATTTAACGATTCATATCGGCATCAGATAAAGAATGAAAGACGTGACATTTCCTAAGTGTTCTTTTTCGTCATCAGAATCGGCTTTCTTAGATGGCCGCCCGCCTACGCCCGTTGCCGTCGTCGGCCTCAAAATTCTGGCTGCATGCTTAATCGTCTAAAAAGTATTTCTTCGTCAGTCTTGACATAGTGCTTTCGGATTTTTGACACCTATTGCCATCTGGTGTTAAAAAGAAGAACGATATTTCAAGAATGAAAGTAGTCCTCAATTTTGTTTACTTTTTATGAGGCGGTGGGGGGCGGGTAAAAGTTGCACGTTTGATATATTTCGAATATTACCAAAATATTGGGTAATCAAATATCATAAAAAATATGTGGCGAGATTTGTTCTCTAAAAGGACTTTATCAGACTAAAGTAATGTTCTTACTGATGGAATTATATATATATATATATATATATATATATATATATATATATATATATATATATATATATATATATATATATATATATATATATATATATATATAGTGGTTAGCGGCTTGGATTGAGGAATCGCAGAGCTGAGTTCGAATTCAGTCGAATCCACTGCATTCACTTACGTGCTAATACCCTTGGGAAAGGTATGTATCCTCTTCATCTCTCTCCAGCTATGGGTAAAATAGCAGGACAGACTGGGTTCTATAGCCTCGGATGGCAACTGGTCTAGGAGAAGGACAACTCTGAATTCAAAACCTGCGGAGGGTCGTTTGGGAAACTTGTGGCATGCATTCGGTGCACCAGGTTTCTGTATTCGTCCCTCCAAAAAGTGTGGCTGGTCCTGCACAAGGCCTTCACCACTATAAACAAAACTCATGTGCCGGTGTCGGGACGTCGGTTTCCTGGTAACTTATCGGCCTGACCCTCATACGTCGAACGCGACGGGAGAGTCGATTATATATATATATACATATATATATATATATATATATATATATATGATATTAGTGGTCAATATATATATATATATATATATATATATATATATATATATATATATATATATCAATATATATATATATATATATATATAAAATTCCCAAGAGGATAGAATCCAGGTAGAACTCAATGTCCAGGAGAGAGTAAGAATATAATGTAAAAGGCTTAAACACTAATATTCCATGGTTATAATTTATTACATTGAATCGTAATCACGATCTAATTAATCACACCGATATATATATATATATATATATATATATATATATATATATATATATATATATATAAAGAGGGAAATATAAACGTAAACACATCAATAATATATATATATTGTATATAATTGTACATATATATAATTGTATATATAATTGTACACACGCACACACATGCACACATACATACACACACACACACACACACACACATATATATATATAATGAGTACAGTATCCTTAAAATGCAGGAGGTCACAAGAGGAAGAGGTATCATCATTTCAACTTAGAACTAAAGAGATCGATTAGAAAAGATCCAACTTAATCCATAAAACGTTTGGCATGTCAGAGAGTAGCTATGGCAGTCCAAAAAGCATGGAAAAAATTGAAAATGAATTCGTACGTGAAACCTGGGAGGCACATTGTTACACCAGAACAGAAAGTTAGAAGTTTAGAGAGGGTGAAGATCATCTTGAATAAGTTGAAAAATCATCCTCGAATAATATATACATATTTGAACTTAATTTCAATCCTTCATGAGCTTCCGATCCTTAGCTATGATTAATTAATGACGAACATGTTATTTTCGTTTATAATCGATTTTATCACGATTCATCTGTTAAGCTTGGAGAATAATTATACATTCTTATTGCTCAGAGTCCAGTAGTGTTATAAATATCTTTAATCCTTTCTAAGAAACAACGGTTCAACGTTTAATTGAACAGTTATGAAAAACTTGGTAATCCGTATGGGCAATCCCAAGGAGGATGAAATCCTGAGAGCTCAATGTAAATCCAGAGCTAATATTTTAAAGAAAAACAGACCACTTTAAGGTACCATTATAATAATTTATTTCATCAGAGCCCTTTTAAAGGACGCCAGATCATCAGATAGCACTTCCAAAAATGAGATGAAACGAAAAATGAAATTAAAATTGATGGGTAGTGTAAGTTTTTGTAAATTAACAGAGAGTGTAAAAGGAGTAGTTAAAGAGACATGGTAGAGTATAGGGAGGGATTAATTTCATATCTCTTTCAAGCATAATTTGTATTGGAGGAGGAGGAGTGACCAGACCTTGACCTATTTAGACGGTTAACTTAACGGAAATGATATATTGAAATGGGAGGGGAGAAGGGAGAAAAGAAAAAGGAAAAAGAATGAAGAGGGAGAGGGAAGTAAAGAGAAAGTGGCTGTAATTGGGTTTTAGCAATTTATGTAAAGAATAGATTTTAATGCTTGATAGTAATTTAGATGTCTAAAGAAAAACCGAAGAAATTAATATGATGCTTGCTAGCAATTTAAATATTTAACTTTTTTACAAATAGTTTAGGGGTTTAATATAAGTTAAATACTATATTTATTAACACATATATAGAGAATCTATTAAAAAAATTGTTTATTTCATAAATTTATTTCGAAGTTATAAAAAAATATCGCCAAAAACAATCGCAATAATGAAAACTTGTGAAAACAAAATTTCAGGATTTTGGGCTCTGGATCCGACCCGGAATGTTTTTAATTTCTTTGCGGTATCACCTTGATTCTATAATGGTAAGATACGTTGGTCTACGGCCTCTAGGAGTAAAGTTTAAAAAGTGTGACACACTGACAAACTAGCATATATATATATATATATATATATATATATATATATATATATATATATATATATATATATATATATATATCACCACAGAGATCCTTCCTTCCTTCCATTGGAATGTCTGACGCTCAACTTCTCGAGAGCAACTCTCTGCGGCTTCTCGGTCTCACGTTGACTGCTGACCTGAGATGAAATAAATACATTGAGTCAATTGCCTCGTCCACTGCAAGGAAAGTTGGCCCTGAGCCGCGCTAGGAAGTTTTTCTCCCGGAATCGATCCTCCAGATCTACAAATCCACAATTCGCCCTTGCATGGAGTATTGCTGCCATATATGGTCTGGTGCCCCTTCTGTTTGCCTCGGGGTTCTTGATAGGCTCCAGAGGAGGATATGCAATGTGGTTGGCCCTGCCCTGGCGTCTCGTTTACAGTCACTTTCTCACAGACGTGCCGTCGCCTCCCTCTGTCTGTTCTACAAATACTTTCATGGTAATTGCTCCGAGGAGCTGCATTCGCTGGTTCCCAGACGTCATGAGTTCCAGCGCCTTACGAGGCTGGCACCCGCTCTCACCCCTTCACTGTCGAAACTCCTAAATGTAGCCGTCTCTTCTACTCTAATAGCTTCATGTCTCGCACCTCTCGCCTGTGGAACTCCCTTCCCTATTCCTGTTTCCCTGTGAGCTATAATCTCCAGCTATTCAAGTGTAATGTCAATCAATATCTCCAGTTGCCTTGATCTATCCACTACCCTCATCCTTTCTTCTATCACTCCTATCTGATCTTGCTCTAAATTTTCTGTAACCCCTTGCGTCCTAGTGGCTTCTCGCCTTGCTTGGGGTGAAATGCTTAAAAAAAAATATATGGGGAAACTATATGACAACGTGGAAGAAGTTTTCTTGTGACGCGTTTCGTTCTTTAAGACTTCATCGGACTCAACGAAACTCAAAGACAAAACGCATCATAAGAAAGCTTCTGCTTCTTTTCACTTTATTATGTTCTGTGATTGTTTAATTCACCCAGAAATTTGAACTGTCTCTTTCAGATTCTAAATACAAGTATCCTTTCTTTCGATTGTGCGCGCCACTTTCCTTGTAGTTCCAATTTTCCTTCTAAGTTCCTCATTGCTCACATGTTATGCCCACGATATTCTTAGCATTCGTTGGTAGAACCTTATCCCCATCGCTTCAAGTTTCTTATTTATTTATCAACAGAATCGCTCATTGATTATCATATAGGAAATTATATACACCATTGCAGTTCAGCACTCTTTTCTTTGTTTTTACCGATGTTTTTCTATGTTTTAATACATAGCTTATTTTCTGGTAGACATCTTACACTATTCCTACTTGCCTTTTCTCTGTCATGTCTTTTGTTGCTACAACAGCCATGGAGTTAAATTTATGTTCCTGCTTCATTGTACGTTCCCATTTCTCTTAAAATTTCCGTGTTGCAAACTTAGTATTCTCAGCTTCCTCTTCGTCTGTAAGGAAATGATCCAGAATCTTCTGCCATTTTCTTTTACTAATGTTCATCCTATACAAAACTCAAGATCCACTCAAGGTAGAAAGTAACACTAATCATAAGAAGTGCAATTTATGCCGGTTAAGTATCCGTTAATGAAAAGATGCAGTCCGGTTAAATAGCGGTTAATAAAATGGATCAGTTCGGTTAGATAGAAATGGTTGAACTAAGGTGTGTAGCTCGTTAGAAGTTTTGCCATGGAAATAGCGATAGTTTCCCGAGGGGCAGGCGACGTTTCGTTTGGGGGAAATGCGTTATAAAGGGGAAAATAATTTATCACCCATGGAGCCTTGTACACGCAATTTGAACTCAAAACTCCGCTGCTCCAACCCGTGGCATCAATACTCCATTTTTTTTCTTTTACGGTTTACCAACCTCAATGGGTTATTTAATGCCAACAAGATTTTTATTGCGGGTAATATTTTTCTTTTTCAAAAATGTATTGCTGGTAATAATGCAATACTGGTAATAATGCTTTTCTTCAGAAATATATTGCTAGTATTTTTTTTTCAAAAACGTATTTCTGGTAATAATATTTTTCCAAAAATGCATTCCCGTTATTAAAAACTATTTTTACACTTTCATAGTGTTTTGACTCCAGTTTTTTTTTTTTTTTTTGGTGGTGGTGGTGGTGGGGCGTAACTTTTTACCCATATTTGGGACCCTATCACGTGCTACCATTCCGGGTCAGGGTGGACCTGGGAACATCAGCAATTAAGGGGGTGGTTCCACGCTGCCAAAAACATCCCGATCAGAGGTCCTGCTGTCGGATGCATTTTATCCTCTTAGTCAGGAAGTGGATGTAGTTTATCATCTTACCCAGGAAGTGGATGTAGTTTATCGTCTTAGCCAGGACGGTCCATTTTGGGTCCAAACTTCTTGTTCTAAATATAGAGTATACCAGGAGGAGTTATGTACTTACTTGGGTCGTGCAAGAAGACTGACGTTGCATAGCAGTTATGTAGACTTTTCTCTGTCTCTATCGATTTTTTCCTGCTTCTTGATGCTTGGTTAGTTTCTGGAAGGCATATTTCTCTATTCCAATGCGTCTTACGACATTACGGACAATAAAGACATAATATACGAACCCCCGCCTGGATGTACAAATCTTTTGCTGTTAATTTTCACAGAATAGCTGAAACTAAGATTAGAGAATACAGGTCGAGAGCGATTCTGCGCAAGATTCCTTTCTTCTAAACACTTTACGCTTATACCAAACAAATAATCATCACTTTTAAATATATCCTTTCAGAGCATAGGTTTTATAGCTCTCCTCAGCTTCCTTTACTTTTTTCAATATCTGCGAAGTACCATAACATATTGGGGAAAGAGTGGTAGGGTTTCCAGTAGTCTTCGCCTCGGTTAGGAATTTTCTTTCTCTCAGACTTCTTCCCACCCAAAGATAGAGAGCCCAGTCTACGTTGTTATTTAATCCATAGCTGAGGAGAGAAAAGATGGTTATTTCTCAAGGGCACATATAAACGCAACAGACTAGTCCGGAAGTTGCATCACTGATTTCACTGTTTTTGTCAGTTGCTTTTATGAATCAGCAGATTCAGGAAGCTACACCCAACACACAAACGACTTTGTCAGAAAAAAAGGCATCGATAAGATGCCATTGGCAAATGAAAATTGACTATAGAGTTTTCCAATTTAAAATGTCTTCAAATTATTCCGCTATGTTTGTGGAATTGGGTATTTTAGATCTGGCGGTTCGATATGATTCGATCGATATATTCTCCGACCATCTGCAAACGGCAAGGAGCAATGATGGTTGCAGTGCATGATTAGAATCAAAACTTGGCTTTGATGGCCGTACACACAGGCAGTCACAAAGGATAACGTTAAGGGCTCTCGCTAAATAAAAAGGTTAAAGTTTAGACTTTAGATTAACGTCTGCTTTCTCGGAAAACATAGCTATCGTCTTACAGAAGGTTAATACGTTTCAAGCATCTTCGGTAATATCTACTAGCCGGGCACCCATTTTCTGAAATGGATTGGAAGCGTTTAACTGAAAAGTTTGTTTCGTGAATAAGGAACTGGATCGATATGCATGTCAGAAAAGATCGAATTTCAGTCAAGCGGAAGTTAGGTGCAGGCCAATGTTTGTTTTCCTTCTTTCACATCCTTTGGTTCTTGTCGTCGACAGTTTTCTATGTAGAGAAGGTTGCGATGAACTCTACTCAGTGTGAGCTGGACGTCACTTGTTTCCAATGTGTATTCATGTGTTCGATCGATCTTCTGAAGTCGGAGATCAACTATTGAGTACTCTTTTTTTTCCCTTTGTTTCTAACGAGAGAATAATTAAATTTTTCCAGTGTTCCAGGACGTAATTAATGATAAGTATTCTGAGAGTGTTCCTGATAATGACCGGAGCTGATCGAAAGTATTCAAACCAAAACTTTACGAACTTTCGACAGAATTCTCATGAATTTCATCCAGCAGTACAGAAACTCATACGTTGCCTTGAAAAATTAATTAGAAAATAAATAAAGCGAATTATGTACTTTTAAATCTAAAATATCAGGTGATCCCATAAGTTCTGTCCAAATTTTAACTTTTTGTTAAAATGAATGCAATTTAAAGAGTATTTTATAATGTCTAATGAAGCTGAACATTATTTTTATGTATAGATGCATTTAAACTGATCAAATTTTATTTCAGAGAACAATAAAATTAAATTTTGTTTGATTAAAACCCTGCTAACATGGAAGTACACAAGAATCATTTGAGGCACATAATGCTTGATGAGTTCAAGAATGGAAACTCAGCAGCCGAAGCGGCTAGAAACATTCACTCAGTTTATGGAGAGGAATGTGTGAATGAAAGAACTTGCAGAAGATGGTTTGCAAAATTCAGAGGTGGAGATTTCACCCTTGAAGATGAAGATCGAACCGGACGTCCATTTGAGTTTGATGAAAAGCTTCTTGAAGCAGCCCTTGAAGAAAATCCTGCTTTATCAGTTGAGGAATTGGCAGTGGTTCTCAGTTCAAACCATACAATTGTTCATCGTCATCTTCAACAACTTGGAAAAGTTCCTAAACTTAGAAAATGGGTGCCTCATGAATTGTCTGAAAACAAAAAATCGAAGAATTTGGTTGGGAGAAAATTCCTCATCCACCTTATTCTCCCGATCTTGCTCCTTCAGAATACCATTTGTTTCGTAGCTTACAGAATCATTTGGAAGAAACAGCTTTTGTTACACAGGAAGAGATTTGTGAGTTCTTCGAATCAAAGCCAAAAGAATTAGTAAGCTTGTTAATAGATGGAAGGAAGTCATAGATAATCAGGGAACCTACATTGTTGATTGAATCTGTAATTACATGTAACATTTGTTCACTTGTTTTCTTTATTCAAAATTCGGACAGAACTTATGGGATGACATATGAATCCAAAGTTTCAAATACAGACAGACGGGATCTGCTCAGGTAAAACTTCAGTACAACACTGTCTTCTTAAAAATTCATTGACTAGGGGACTTAACAAAGAGAAGTGCTATAGATTTTTTTATTCTTTCGTTTTTGTTTTAAGCGACTTCGTAAATAAATCATGTAGGAGATATAACATAACCGTTCAGCATTTTTTTTCTTTTTTATCCACTCTTTTAAATTAATCATTTCAAACTAAGATTGGTAACGCTACTAGTACGCAGGGTGGTGGCTAGGGAAGTGAAGGTGAAAGAGAAGAATATGCAGGATCGAGAAAGGTAAAAAAAAGACGAACGAGGCTTCAAGAAGACAGAAGATGGTGACTGACGTTGCATTTAAATTTTTGAAGATTGTACTTATCATGGAAGCACAAAAAATTGAAGACAGTCCCACAAGTGTGAAGTGCGAGAAAAGAAACTGTTGGTGTAGAAGGGGTGGTTGTATTTAACTATTTCATCACTAAAACAGTGAGACCTATTTGCCATTCTAGTAGCACACTTAAGTCCATGTATTCGGGATACCAGGGAAAAAAAGCTCAATCAGAACACAGAACAGTTGCCATGGAAATATTTGTAAAAAAAAAAAATAAAAAAATAAAAAAAGAGGGAAGCCACGTGACGTCGGTGAGAAAGTGACTGAAGTCAAGATGCCTGGCCCAGTTCGATTACATTACAGATTCTTTGGATTTTGTCAAGAATTTCAAGATGTACAGCAGGAGCACTAGACGAGATCTGGCAACGCTATTCAATACACGGACGAATAGTAGATTTGGAAATGTGCAAAATGCATTCTGACGGGAATGATTTTCTGGCACGACACGGTGATCCATCTTTTCTTGCACTAGATTGTAGCAATTGATTCCATATAATCGCTCTATTTCATGTCAGTAGAGAACATGACACCAAAAATTCGTAGTGTGTTACTCACCTGGAATCTAGTATCAGCCATGATGGTGGAAGTCAGAAAAGTTTTTCTGTAGTGGTTAAATGAAAAATGTATTCTTTTTTTCTAACTGTCTTCAACTTTCTGTGTCACGTTTTCCGCCATCTTTTACAACACTACACAAATACATTTCAGTCGCTTCTTGATTGTGACGTCGTATTTTTCGTTGTTGAATTCTTGATATAATTGCCAGACTTGAACACCCATTGACAACCTTTTCTAGTATACCAGTGCCAGTGGAAGCAAAAGATGGTGCATTCTTCTAATTATTGATAAAATTCTTCTGATTATTGATAATTTTCCCTCATAATTTACAACACTATATAGATACTTACATTTCTGTGACGTCGTATTTTTCGTTGTTCAATTCTTCTTGTTATAATTGCCAAACTGGAACACTCATTGACAACCTTGTCTATTATATCAGTGCCAGTGAAAGCAACAGAAGATGCATTCTTCTGATTATCGAATGACAATGGCTGAATGTTTAGAACGTTAGGACTCTGACCACAAGATCTGAGTTTGATTTTCCTCATAGTCAATTTGCCATGAAGGTGACACTTACAAAAACTGACTAGTGTGGGTACCTTTGTACAGTGGCCGAAAACCGTACCACAGGTTGACCCAACTCTTCTTAATAAAAAATATGTAGACGGTGATTTTCTACACTATTTAGATTATTCGGACTATTGTCCTCATCTTTGTTGCCATATTTATCACAACGTTTCGGCCGTTGTACGCTCCGGTCTTCTTCAGGTGGTTGGAATATCAAACTGAAATCTTTATTTCGCTCGCTAAGGTAGGCTGTTCTACTTCCACGTGCCATGTCTAATGGATGTCAGTTATCAGTTATCTCATGTTAATTCCCCTCTCCAAGTTCTCGTCTGCCTTAACCAGTTATTGAACTCACAACTCTTTGGGTCCTTTCACTGGATCTAACCAACGTCTTTATCCACTGTGCCATTTGTCCTTAAGGTTAGATCCAGTGAAAGGACCCAAAGAGTTGTGAGTTCAATACCTGATTAAGGCGGTGGGGAACTTGGAGAGGTGAATTAACAGGAGATAAATGATATCCATTAGACATGGCACGTGGAACTAGAACAGTCTACCCCAGCGAGCGAAATAAAGGCTCCAGTTTGACATTCCAACCACCTGAAGAAGGTCGGAGCGTACAACGGCCGAAATTCTGTGATAAATTGGGTAACAAACATGAGGACAATAGTCTGAATAGTGTACAGAATACCTCATCTCAGAAATATAGACAGGTGATTTTCTAAGCGTAACTTAGATCTGGCACAAGGGTGAAAGTAAGGGGCGCCTAGTGAGGATCGAACTCATTATTCAGTCGTAACTGACTTAGCGAGACAAGCTTGTTAACCATTTCACCACGCTGAAGTGAACAAAATGATTTTCTAAGTGCAGGTTAGATGCAGAGCACCCAACGTGCATCGAACTCCGTCATATTTGACCTAGCGTGAAAAAAAAACTTGCTTACCTTTGCACAACGTGTTCGCTATAATGAACGTGTCATGGCAGGCCTTAGCCGTGAAGGTTAGAAATGGTAGAACTATTGTACGTCGTTCGTGTGAATATTTTTCATTCAAATAACGGTAGTAAATAAAATTGTGCAGTGTCTTCTAAGTGCAGTTTAGATATAACACAAGGGTGAAGGTGAGGATCGAACGCCCTATTAAGTCTAAAGTGATCTAGCGAGACAAGCTTGCTAGACATTACACCACGTCGAAGAGTCCTAAGCCTTTTCTAAGGGTAGTTTAGATGTGTCACAAGATAGAAAGCGTGGAGTAGCCAGCTAGGAATGAAACTGTGTAGATTAAACTTTTCGAAAGCCGTTAATACTCGTGCTAAACACGAAGTCACAAGTATTTCGCTTAGGTTTTTTTTTTATATATTTTTCTTGTTGCGCGTACAAATGTTTTCTTTTCTCAACTTAAGGCATTGTCCAAATGTTTGTTGATCCCGAACGCTTTCGGTTAAGCTATCAGCAATTTTCAAGTTTTCCTTTTTGTTGTACTATAATGATTAATAAAGAAGGCACGGTGGAGTAATGGATAGCGGCTCCGATTATTGGAATCGGAGAGCCGAGTTCGAATTCCCGTCAAATCCATTACGTTCACTTACGTGCTAAGGTATGAATCCTCTTCTTCTCCCCCCAGCTATGGGTAAAAAGCAGGACAGACCGAGTTCTATAGTCTTGGATGGCAACTGGTCTACCACAGAAAGAAATGGCAACCTACTGCGGGAAAAAAAATCTGCCTCGTCGGTCATCTATCGAAAGATACATGATCGCCTAAGCTTGTATCATGCATGGCACATAACGGGTGATAATAGGTTCTAATATAGACGGTATACATTTTACTGAAAGTAGACATGTTCTTAATTTTCCAAATACTACCAGTACATTGTGGCCGTATTCATCTTATAAAAGATTTGATTTCTTGAACATGACTAATAGTTTACCCAAATGTGATCAGAATTAACAATTGATTAATTATTTCTTTAAGTTATTTAAAGCCGAATCATGTTATATATTGTCCGATTTTTTTTCGAGGGAATATTACATTAGCATTTATTTTTGCAAAAACAATTACTCTGTCTATATTTCTGAGATGAGGTATCGTAATTATTTTTTTAATTAATTTTTTTTTTAAGCATTTCACTCCAAACAAGGCGGGAGTACCCCTAGCAGGCAAGAGAGCAAGAGTAAAGAGGAAACGATATAAAGAGGGACGGGGATCAGAATCAAGGCATCAGAAAATATCAATAGACATTACATTCGAATAGGTGAAGGTTACAGCCATCAGGGAAGCAAGTAAGATGAAGGAGTTTCACTGTCGGGAAGTGCAAGAGAAGAAGCTGTTGGAGTAGAAGAGGCGGTTACATTTAACCATTTCGACAGTGTTTAGATATTTACATTGTTCATACTGTGGAACTAGAAAAACCTACCCCGGTGTATGAAATAAAAGGTGCAGATCGAAATTCGAATCACTTGAAGAAGGCCGGAGCATACAACGGTTGAAACGTCGTGAATATAGCAACAAAGATGAGGACAACAGTCTGAACAATGTCAATAGTGTGAATAACAATTCCTTTTTTTTTTTTCCAGGTACAATTCCTACTCGCTGACTGGTTCATAACTTCCTCAAAGATATTTGCGCGGACGTAAATGTGACGAACACGACTGGAACACTTAATAGGATTTCAATTCTCAACCGTTATTCATTACAGAACCTGCACATCTCAAAGAAAATAAGGAAACGTTTAAACATTCTTTATATTAAGTTCAAAACAGAAAACTACTTTACGCAGACAAGAAAAACATAATAAATTATTATTCAACGAAACATGTAATAAAGATCGATACATACATACATACATATATATATATATATATATATATATATATATATATATATATATATATATATATATATATATATATATATGGGTTAATGTGAGTTTGTGGCCTGGGTTTCACGCTTTTGCGATCGTCAGACAAACTGAGTAATTTTTTTTTAATTTTGGATTTATGTAGGGTTGAGTGTATTGACGTGTTTCCAATAAGTACCGCGCATATAATATATAAATAATATATATAATATATTGCACAAACATATATATATATATAAATTATATATATACACTTTTTCATATATATATATATATATATATATATATATATATATATATATATATATATATATATATATATATATGTGTGTGTGTATGTGTGTATGTATATATGTGTGTGTGTGTGTGCGTGTATGTGTGTGTGTGATTTATGAATTACACATTACGGGATGAAACCTTTGATTATGTTAAGTTTTGTTTCTGTCTTTATGCATATTGCCTTTTTACAGATATATTCTTAGTTATCTCTGAATTTATATATATATATATATATATATATATATATATATATATATATATATATATATGTGTGTGTGTGTGTGTGTTATAATATAATAAAAAAAGAAAAAATTCTGGTATTCTTTATTGGAAAGGACCAGTCATGTCTCCTTGGATTCGGAACACCATAAATTATATTGGCCTTCGTTTAAAAGTGTCGAATGCATGTGAGAACCGGATTAACTAATGAGAATCGAACAACACAAAAAGTAAACAATGACAGAATTCATTTCTATATATATATATATATATATATATATATATATATATATATATATATATATATAATATAATAAAAAAAAAAAATACTAAAAATTAAAATCTTCCGACACACTGGGTTGTAGATTAATATTCTTTCGTTTTTTTTTATTATTATTTCATTTAGATTCCTCGACTAGTTTCATCGGAAGAAGAAATATTTCTGCTTGCTGGTAGCAGTAAACTACAGAAATGAATGTCTTGATGGAGAAAATGATCTTTTGTCTGTAGTTTTCATTTGTTTTTTTATTTTTTTTATCTTTTTAACATGAATCTTTTTGGGCCACAAATTTATAAGCAGTAAATTCGACCTTGTCTGCCGAAAAGGTTCTTTGTGGCCCAGAGGTAAGGCACGTCAGCGTAAATGACGGTTCCGTATAGGATGCAGGTTCGAATCCTGTCAAAGAACGAATATTTTCTATGAAAATTTCTCCGACATTCAGGCCGGTAAATGTTATTTAATACTGTTTATCATAAACAGAGCATTTGCTTAAATACTTGTATCTATAAATAACAACGTTAAACATAAAAAAATGTCTTTAATAAATAAATATATATATGTGTGTGTATTATAAGGCTGCTTTTCCTTAAAATATCTTTTACTTGATTTTTAATTTTTTCACACACACACACACATATATATATATATATATATATATATATATATATATAAATATAATTCCGTTTTCTTAAAATATCTTTAACTCGCTTTTCAGTTTTTTCATATTTGTCTACAAATTCAACGTACTTCATCCCTTTCTCTTTATCTGTATAGTTATTTTCACATCTCTGACCCTTTTTTTTTTTAAATCTTTTCCGTGTCGTTTCCATGACAACCTTTCCAAGTTGGTATCTGCAACGGTACAATTTACATGTGAACTTATCAAATCGTTCCGAGCATGTCTTAAGTCGATCAGATTCAACTTTTCTACATGAACTCTATTACCTTCTGGATTGTTCCTTTTTTATTTCTTTTTTTTTTATTTATTTATTTTTTTTTTTTTTTTGAAACGAGCGGAGTTCATGATTTTGACGTGACTTTTAAAAGTTTCACCAGCTCTAAAATAGACGCTTACCTTCATTTTCTGGTGCACATCAGCGATTATAAAATTAAGAACGTTTCTGCACGCAACCGCCTCCGAAGGCCTTCGTAGAGTTCTTGTTATCTGAAGATTGAATGCGAACCGTTCGTTTGAATTTTGACCCGTTTCACTAGCATTGCACGCGTAAAGATGCCTACAGTTAAAATAATTCTATAAATAATGGAAAATAATTTTATCAATAAGTATAAAAAAGTTAATATTTGAAATTTATGTTTCGGTTTCGAAACATAGTAATTTCTGTGTCGCGATGGAGACATATTTAAAAAAAATAATTATAATATTCTTCTCTACATTGTATCGAGCTCTGTATTTTAAAACTAAAAAAATAAACACTAAAGAACTCTGCATTATAAATCTGACTGCTCTTTCCTATTATTTGAATATATATATATATATATATATATATATATATATATATATATATATATATATATATATATATATATATATATAAAATATAAAAATAAAAAGTAATTCATCGAGTCTAGAAGAAACTACTGGACGGCCGTTTCGTCCTATATTTCGGACTCATCAGCAGTGCGCATCCACTACCGAGAATTGAAACCCGGATAGTTACATTGACAGGCAATAGTCATACAAACTGTACTAACGAGCCTAAGTGACGAAAAAGTAGCAAAGTAGACTCGACATTGCGTCGCTCATTCACAAATTCCGTGGTGGAACTCATCCAAGTTTCCTTTACCCATAGGATTGTGACCCTAAAGCCACGACTACTATCCCCAAGCCGCTCCATCCAGAGCATTACAAGCCGGTTCAAGCAAGGATGAATTCCACCACGGAATTTGTGAATGAGCGGCGCAATATCGAGTCTAGTTCGATACCTCTTCGCAACCGAGGCCCGTTAGTACAGTTGGTATGACTTATGCCTGTCAATGTAACTATACGGGTTTCAATTCTCGGTCGTAAATGCGCACTGCTGATGGGTCCCAAGTATAGGACGAAACGGCCGTCCAGTGCTTTCTGTTGAGGTTTCTTCTAGGATCGATGAATTACTTAATTATCTCAAATCCTCTTTAATTTCTATCATTTATGTATATATATATATATAACAGTATTATATATGCAAAAGAATTACTTAACAGTAATATTTCCTCTATTCCGATTTTTTATGGTAATATGCCCACCTTTTCAAGAGGTTGATCCCTATATTAAATATTTCTAATTGCAAGGAATATCCGTCATTTTTTCCGATTTTCATATTTGTTCTTTTTTTTTTTTTTTTTAACTCCGTTACGGACCTGCTCATGGTCTTCTTTTTTTTTTACGTGTTCGCGTGTTCCTTCATAAACGTAATTATTTTCAATTGTATATTTTGTAATTCATAAACGTAATTGTTTTTAAGTTGCATATTTTCAATTATATATTTTGTAATTCTTATTTTTCATTGTTATTTTTTGTATGTATATCTGTTTATATATATATATATATATATATATATAATGTGTGTGTGTGTGTGTGTGTGTGTGTATTGTATTGTGTTTATTACATTATTTTATATTATTATTTAATTTATATTATTTTCTGTTGTATTTGTTATGTTATATTAGTACGTAAGTTACAAAGTAAATATTTATTAAAATGTCCTGCGCTTAACCATTAATTCCTTTTGTCTTGTTTAATAATTTAATTTCCTGATTGAAATTTATTATATAATTTTTTTCTTGTAAACATAGTCTACATTTTCTATTATTAATATTATATGGGGGTCACTTTTTTATGATTTCCCATTTAATTTTAGCTGATAAATATTTTTCTTTTTGACTGTATACATAGTTTGATAATGTTGTATTATTTACGTATGTGTCTATTCTTCTGTGTTAATGTTATTTGATTCTGTTGCTTTATATATTATATTATTAGTTAGATTTATTATGTGGGCAGTTGTTGATATTTAGACAATTACAAATATTGTTGTTATTTTGCGGGGTTTTGTCATTATAATTACTATTATTTTTTAATATTTTTATTATCTATTATTTTCTCCTTATTATTCATACAACTATAACTGATTTTAATTGCATTTTTATTAATGATTTTCGATAGTTTACTATTTTTAGGGGAGTGTCTTTCAATGAATTTAAAAAATATTTTCCAATTTTTATTTTTATTATATTATAAGGTGGATTAAACTACATTATAATTAGTTTTTATTATTGCATATATTATTGTTAGCTATGTATTCTAATTTATTCAAATAATTACTTTTTATAATGCTGAGTCATATATTTTTTATTTTCATTAAATATTTTTATATTGCTAGAATTAGTTGCAATTCTTTTATTGATAGGTATTGTTATATGCTTAAATAGATTAGGAGGGTGACTTGAATGTTTGTGAATGTATGTGAGATTATTATTTGCTTTCCAATATCGTTTGTTTGTATTATTATTTAACGTTAATGTTATCTCAAGAAAATTTAGTGTTTTAGATTAGATTTTATGTCTATTGTAAATCCTAATTTGTTAAATGTTTCTATTATTTATTGTTTGTATTTTCTGTTTTTCTACCCTTACTATTTTTTACAATTACTAAACCATTATCTCCATATAGACTTATATCCTTTTTATCAATGACATTTGATAAATTATGTATAATATATATCCCTATAAGATTGCATAAATAGCGCCATCATAACTGCTCATTGATATGTCAAAGTTCTCATTATTTTATGCTGTTATTCTTTTTTAGCCATATTTTATTGTTGTATTATAATAATGATTTTCTACAATGATTAATTATGTTTAATTCTTCGACTTGAATGTTTAGGTGTTGTATTGCTTAATTTATTCCTTTATTTAATACATATTTAGTAATGAATGGATATAAGTCTTTTATATCTATTTGCATAAAAGAGTTATTTTTTTTGTTTGTAATATTGCGGAACCAATTAATAGATTCTTTTTTTTAATTTTTCCATTGATTTTTCTTAATTTAAACACATTGTTCTACTATTTATTTACTCATTTTCCTATAATACCGTATTTGATGACATATAAGACGCACAGGTGTATAAGACGCACACCAATTACAGCTGGACTAATTAAGAAAAAAATAGTAATTATTAAAATTATTAAATTAAATATGGCATATGAGAGGCGGAGGAATTTTAAAAGATATTTTTAGTTAAAAAGTAAAACGCGCCTTATATGTCGTCAAATACGGTATTTTTGGAGGAATTTAATAATCTACATGTAGGTTTGTTTAGAAAAGTTTACACACACACACACACACACACACACATATATATATATATATATATATATATATATATATATATATATATATATATATATATATATATGAAGAAAATATATACGGAAAAACAAACAAAAATTTATATACAATTATGCTGTTTTAATGTTAATATGTCAACGTCGGACGTTTCGGTCTAATAAACCATCTTCAGGACATATTCATAAATTATAACATTATCAATACAACATGACAAAGACGATGTACATAAGAACAAGACTTATCCAAACAGATAACTGAAAGTTTTATATTTATAAATATAAAGTTTTATATTTACGAATATGTTGTCCTGAAGATGGTTTATTTGACCGAAACGTCCGACGTTGACATATTAACATTAAAACAGCATAATTGTATATAAGGATTTTTGTTTGTTTTTTCCGTATATAGTTTTTCTTCATACTGTCGGATTTATATCCATATATTTGCTTATATATATATATATATATATATATATATATATATATATATATATATATATATATACTTTTCTGAACAAACCATACATGTAGATTATATATATATATATATATATATATATATATATATATATATAAATTTAAGCGTTATTTTTAGTGGATATTAATATCTGCTTAACTGAGTAGACATTCCGTTTATTTATTAAACTGTATATTTAGTTATTTTTTCTACTGACCTGAATATATAATATTTGAGAAAAAATATGCATCTTCCAGCAATATTCTTAACTGCATTCCTCTGGACAGAGGGAATCGTCATTAGATCCGACGTGCTTTAAGCAAACCAGCCACGATCATGCGTCGGATCTATTTTTATATATATATATATATATATATTGAATAAAAGACAGACCACGTTAAGATACCATGTAATAAGCTATTTCACCATAACCCCTTTAACAGGGTTCTGGATCATCAGACTTTACTTCCAAAAGCTGAAATGAAAAATGAAAAGAAATTCACACGTTTTTGACGGACCTCATCAAGTATACGTAAAATTAACGAAGTGAAGAGAGAGGATATGAGTTTGTCATATGTATCATTTCAATTTCCTATTTTTAACCCCAGTGTGTCGGCTAGATGTTGCTCAAATTTAACGCGACTCGTCTATAGATATAAGACCGACATTAAAGGAAGAAGCTACAACAAACCCAATCAATTACACGACAGGTTTCATTCAAATTCTTAGACGCTGTTAATTCGCGTTACTTTAACGTGCATATTTGAGAGGTTAAGGTTTGATTGTTTAAACATTTAGATATTTATCAAAATAGGAAATTGAAATGATACATACGACACACTCATATCTTCTCTCCCACCTCACTTCCTCACTTCGTTAATTTTACGTAAAGTCTGATGATCCAGAACTCTGTTAAAGGGGTTATGGTGAAATAGCTTATTACATGGAATCTTAACGTGGTCTGTCTTTTATTCAAATATATCTGCTGTGAATTTTACATTGAGCTCTCTGGATATCATCCTCCTCGGGTCTACCCATACGGATTACCTAAGTTTGCATAAACTATATATATATATATATATATATATATATATATATATTGCATACACTAGAGTACGCGACATAAAGATGATAATGTCGTCACGCACTTTACTATAATTGTCACTTTTTGTATATATATATATATATATATATATATATATATATATCGAGACATGTTTCGTTGAATAATTTAGAAATGTTCTGGCTACTTATTTTCGATTACATCCTTTCATATTAACCGATAAGCTTTTTGGTGAGGGACGAAGTTATGACAGACAGTGTTGATACATATTTCGTTTATTTCCGAGAACTTTCGACATAGCACAATCTCATCATCTGGCTATTGTTCATTACAGGATAAATATTGTAGTGTTCCTGATTGTGAAAGACAAACAATCGTTGTGATCATCTGAAAATTAAATTTCTTATGTATGGAATGAAGAGTGCTGAGTCAGAACGCGACGATTGACACCGTATAAGGGGAAGTAACCAGGTATGGTATGGAGAGTTTTAATGAGTAGTAGAAAAAAGAAGAGAAAACCTATTAATACAGACCTTGGCATTACAAATTATCTATTTGTTGTGGCCTTGTTAGGGCCAGAAATAAAGTCACAAAGAGATGAATTGAGTGAAACAAATGTATTAACAGAAACAGTAATACAAATGTATACAAACGAGAGTGTTACAGCAAGAATTTTCGGTCCGACTGTCAGTGCTGACTGCTGGAAACTTCCTGCTCCAAAAGGCAATACCTGCTCCTATTTATATTTGGTAGAGTACATGCGTGCGAAATATACGCATACGTACATATATATATATATATATATATATATATATATATATATATATATATAAAACGGTTTTTTTTCATTTATTAATTCCACATATTTTACTCTTGTTGCTTAAACGTTATATTTTTTCAATGGATAACCATATTTGAGTAGACGCCCTGTTTGTACTTATTTATTAAACGTTATACATGGGTAGATGGAAATGAATAAATATATTGTTTAGTAAATAAATAAAAACAACATCTACTCAAATAGGTGTATCTATTAGCAAATAACGCTTAAGCAATAAATTTAATATATGTATATATATATAATTTAATCATATATATGTGTGTGTGTGTGTTTGTGTGTGTATGTGTATGTATGTGTGCGCGTTTGTGTGTGTGAATATTCTCAGACAGAATGTATCTGGAGAGGAAACAAAATGATAAAAATAAAACTATTCATAGTCGACACTTTTTGTCCTCTTAGGCACTTTATCAAGGCAATAAATCCTACATTGACTTGATAAAGTCCCTCAGAGGACGAAACGCGTCAGCTAAGAATAGTTTTTTCCTTTTGTCTCTTTTTATTCATATATTGCTAGGAATTCGCAACAAATAATGGTATGAACATGACGTTCAAAAACAAAGAAAAAGGTGGGTTAGCTCAGATAGCAACACACGAACAGGTACCGGCGAACAACAAACACAAAATTAACATTAGAAAAGTATGGATTGACAGACGTACAATTAATAAAGGAACACTGAACTGATATTGGATAGCAGTTTAGATATTTGTGGTTCAGAAATTTGGAGTTCGAATTTTGGTAATGGCATACAAATTTGCTGTAGAATGTTCACAAAGGCTATTTGTTCTTTCTTCCGTAATATTAAATATGGAATTCAGGAATAATGTTTGTGTTCTGTGCTTTCTTGGATTGCCTCCGAGATGAATGTAAGATGTTTCTTTGTATTTATTTGTGTACGATATTCCTTTGTCTTTTACCTATTAATTAGACAACTCCATCCAAGATCTCCAGGACAAAATTCCTTAGACAATTAATAGATTAAGTTTGTGGGTATATTCTCATCCCTCACGGTCGCGTGATGAGAATCTATTTTTATCGCGAACTGTCGACGTCGGAGGTCATCGGGAAACTAAAATTACAGTACCGAAATCCCACTTGGTGATGTATGTCACGTGAGCATAAGTGACCGGTTTTTAATCACTTTCTTAAGGGGTCATTATGTTTATTTATTTATTGTCAATGGACCATAAATTCCTTTCCTGTCCTCTCTTAGCCGAAACACGAATCAGTCCAGATAGGTAGTAACAGTGCGTCTCTTATAGAATTTATTATACGTCTGATTTAACAGTTAACATTGAGGGACATGTCATAACACACATACACACACTAATTTCCGCCATAATTTGCGCTGTGGCCATTTTAGAAGAAAAGCGCTTTATTTGAGTATTTAATAAAAGGGTTGTTGGAATGATTGTGTCACGGAAAAGACAAGTCTATATGATTTGAAACTCAATAGTGTATGTGTGAATGTACATATGTCGGTAGACGGGTATAGTGATGGGTATGTATATATGCGCTTGTGTGTATGCGTGTTTCTATGTGTGGATACACACACTGTGTGTTATATATGTGAATTGTTATTAATATATATATGTTTAAATTTAGCATTCTGAAAAATTCTGAAAGCATTCTCCGAAAAATCGTTTCATTTGAATATTTAATAAAAGGGGTGGGTAGAATAATTATGTCACGGGTAGATTTTCTTCTCCCAAAAGAATAATGATCTCAAATACTTGATTTTAACTCAAAGGCTTATGTGTGGGTGATGTCGGTTTAGGTGTGTATATTCAAAAATGTACGTCTATATGAGTGTATGGGTATATATTGGGTTTTATATATGTGGATTGACATAAATATATAAATATTTCACTAAACTAACCCGAGAATGAACTAATAACATTATCAGAAACAACATTTTCAGTTAACAAGCGGTTCTATTGCCGTGAGCAAAATATCGATGCGAATGTAGGATAGAAAATTGCGATATGTTTTAAATATATGATCACCATAATTAATATTTACCCTGTAACAATATTGTAATATTTTCCTCAGGATATTGTAAATAATAATAGAAATTATTATTACGATTCAAATGACGGAGGAAAATATTTACTTTTGTGAAGTTGTTGAAAATTCAGAATAATTCATTTTTTTGTAAAATTATGAATTTATAATAGACATTGCTTAAGGAATGCATATAACAATTTCTTTATTTCTGTATTTTACAAAGAATGTATTCTTTTAAATAAATTGCAACATGGTATTTAGTTGATACGCTTGAAACTTTTCTAAAGAGATTTGCGATGAGGTCGGCTGAATAGGAAATTCAAGCTGAGTATTGTAACCAACAAGACGACAGGTTTATTGAAAACATTTTGAATAACTGAAGGAAATTCTAGAGAATTGAAGAGACTTGCTTTCCAGTGAAATCCCAATATAAAACATGAAGTCCTTAGGCAAAAATTGGTTTGAAAACCGATAAAGAATATAATGAGAGAATAATGAGAAACTGAGACGTAAATTTGACAGCAGTCGCCATAATGTTTTGGCGACCTTGTTATACTCTAGGAAAGCTTCTTTTTTTTTCTTTTTTTTTTTTAAACAATTATGAGAATTTGGTATTCTAGAAACAATTGGAATCATCGCGATGATTGTAATACTAAAATCTGTTATGTAAAACTCACCAATCATAATAATTGAATATTTAAAGATTTAATAAGTGTAATAAAAATGGACATATAAAAATCAATCAACGCGAAAGTATAATGAAAATACAGAGTTAGCGTAAAGCGGCAAATAAAAAAATAAAAACATATTAAAGACACGATGTAATATAGCTAGCTACCATCGAGCCTACGTCGCAACAGGATGTGGCACAACGTCGTGGTTTAAATTATGTTTAACAGCCGTACCATGGAAAAATTTCCAAGACCCCTCGGCACTTTCGGGGACTCTTCAGGCAATAAATACAACCCCCTCTCGAAGCTGGGGGAAAACCCCTTAGGTTTTGGATTTAATATACTTAAAGTATATAAATCCCAGACAAAGGCCAGGGTTTAATATATTAAATGTCTCTTTTCATGATTATGTATTTAAAATATATAACAACTTGTCTGTTTTTGGACCCTCCTCTAGAACTCTGACGAGAGAAGAGGGAAAATTTGATTAAGTTTTTTATTCATTTTTTTTTTCTAATTTTGTACATGGTTGTTTGTTTTTGTTTAGCGGCATATCAACATCTGTGGTTTATTTAATGACAAAATCTAAACATTTTGTACACAATTTTATTATTTTGAAATACAATAATGGTCTTAATGATAAAAGTCTTACTAGTTAACCCATAGTTGGTGGGAGAATAGGTGGACTCATGCCTTTCCCAAGGATATTTGCGCATATGCGTGAATATAACGAACGCAACTGGAATTGAAACTCGACTCTCCGATTAACAATTCCTAGCCATTATTCATTACCCCCACCCGCACATCCAAGATTACAGCAGTTGGTATTCCCAAGCGGTCACCCATCTAGTTATTGACCAGGCTCGATCTTGCTTAACTTCGGTTATCGAATGGGAATCGGTGTTTTACTGGGATGTGACCGTAAACCGCTAATGTTTTTTACAATTTTCTTTCATGGGGATTAAGTTTCTAAGAACATTAGAAAAACTGAATAAGAATTTATAAAATTCAATGAAACCCACATACACATGGTGTAAACATTGAGTTATAATAATAATTCTTCTTATTATTATTATTGTGGCACCCTGCATTATTAGAAAACTGAAAAGAGATATTCACAAAAATATGATTTATTTTTATTCGGTTTATTAACCAGTTAATAGTTATTTAGAGATGAAGAATAATTGAGTTTTGAGAATAATTCTCTAACTGTATTTAGGCGATCCGAAGGGAAGAAGAAGGAAGAAAAAAAGAAAGAAAGAAAGAAAAAGAGAAGGAGAAATAGATAGTACAAAACCCGGTCATAAGCACACAAAGCTTAAACAAAACAAGTGTCAAAAGATATCCAGGTCAAAGTACCTGACCGAAATTCACGAAAAATAGAAATTGTTATTTGAAAGAATAGAGTTTAGAAATAATAAAAAGAAAGAAAGGGAAGAGACATGATAACAAGACGGGCCGCGAGCGGATAGACACACGCTCGACCGGCACATATCAAATGTCAAAATTATCAGGTCAAGCACTTGATCTAATTCCGTGTCCGCGTAGGATGGAAGTTTGTTAAAGTTGGCTGAAGTAATAAGATTTTTTAGAACAATGGAAAAAATATTAATAAGTGACAAACGCAAAGGTGTCATTGAGATGAGAGGTGACCGCTGAAATGTGTACAAAAACAAAACATTGGTACACAAACCCTGACCAGCTCTAGAGTTGAAGATAAGGACCACCCAAAATGATGAGTGGAAGATATTTTCAATTCAGATAATTAAGATTTTGTTAAACAAACTTAAACGAAAGAAAGAGGAAAGCAATTGTTTTGAGGCGCCGACAAGGCGGAGAATTCTTTCTTTAAGTCGCATCTAATTAGCGACAGGCTGTTTTGACAAAAAGCCAAATGTGAAAACCGAAATCGTCATTTTCGTGCGAAAAGGCCGATTTGGATTTTGTTTTTTTTTAGCAAGGTGTTTCTTCCCCAGAACAAAGCCCCGGATTGACCACGTCCGACCAGAGTCTCATTGGTCGAGAGCGGTCACCTGACATACGAGAGACCAGGGGAGACGGGTATGCGCCTCCCCCCCCCCAGAGGCACTGTGAGGAAGTAGGAGTGAAAGTAAGAGCGATAATGGGAAATCAGAAATAATGCGACTTTTGAAATTATCAAGAAAACCCTGGCGCCGACAGACCCACCCCAGTTTGTTACGGCGTCAATAAAAGCAGGACCCCAATCGTCAGAAATCAGTTGCGGGGCGGACGGCAAGAGAAGCTGCAGAGCGGACGGCGGGCCCTGTTCATTCGCCCCTTGCGGGCAGAAAGGCCGGTCCGTTTGGCCCGGACAGGCAGAGAAGTTGCAGCGCTGAAGCCGAAGAAAGAAGTTTAAGTTGCAGAGCGGACAGGCAGAGAAGTTGCAGCGCTGAAGCCGAAGAAAGAAGTTAAAGTTCAGCCCCGGACGGCAGAGAGAAGAGTTCAGCCCCGGACGGCAGAGAGAAGAGTTCGGACCTTGACGAGAAGAGTTGCAGGGCGGACGAAGAAGAAGTTACTTGCAGTTGCGCTTAGAAGAAGTTGAAATCAAACTCAAGCCGAAGTGAATAAGCTCGTCCAACTCAAGCCGAAGAGAAGAAGTCAATTCGCGCACTGACGGCGAGAAGAATCAGCCGTGAACGACTGGTAGAGATCAGCGCCCAGTGTCGAAACCAAACCACACCCCGACATGCAAATTTCTAGAGAGAGGCAACTCGAAGTCTTTAAGTTGTATGGTAGAACCTTGGTGCCACAGTCCACAAAACGGGTCGGGAAGTAGGAATAATTTTTTATGTAACGAACATTTAGATATAAAAGGTTGTTACCCTTTTTATCAGTAATTTTTTGCCTCGTGAGTTTTTTTTACTTGTGTGTTACCACCCCGTCGAACTCAGCTTACATACGGCCCCAATCCCTGTTTGATCCCGTCTGTCTAAGATCTAATCACAACGTGGGTGGGCAGACCGGTGATCAGTGCAGTTACCCTAGTAACCAGGCGTTGGAAGCGAGTTGGGAACGGCGAGGCTGGCTGGTAATCATCTAACCAAAGGGTTAGAACGTCACACTTGGTCCGCCGCGAACGAGATCGAACGACAGAGTCGACGCTGCGACCAGGGGGGGGGCGACGTCACAGTTGGTACCGTGACCAAAGGATCGACCCTTGGGCAGGCACGTGACGTCACATTATTATTATTATTATTATTGTTATTACATAAATAATCATCTGCAGTTTTCTAAAACAATCACACAAGTAATTTTCTCGAATAATTTGAAAAAGAGAGACATATTGTCGAAATATCGTTAAACATTTTCAAAGACTATGTCTTTTATTTTTTAAATCGCATTCTTCTCTAAGTGTTGGTAATAATAATAATAATAATAATAATAATAATAATAATAATAAGTTGCCTCCTTATTGATATGGCCGTCCCTGCTGACTGCAATGTATCTTTGAATATATTCAAAAAGCTGTCAAAAGACAAGGATCTTGAAATAGAAATCTCAAAAATGTGGCATATGGGAACATCAACAATCCCTGTTGTGGTTGTAGCCCCTAGGACTGGTTGGAAAAGATTGCAGTAGACTAATTAAAGGGATTCCTAGACGTCCATGCCTCAGGAGATACAAAAAAATTGTTCTCTAAAGACCAATCCCACACACTTTACGAGGGCTTTATCCATGTAAATCTTTTTTTTTTTTTTTTGTCAGTGGAAAATGTCATGATGCCATTTCTAACCTTAGGTCCCTGGGCGGGACTCGGAAAAAAAAAAATGTGTAAAAGTCGAAATCAAAGGAAATAAAAATAATAATAATAATCTGAATTATTGAAGAGATTTACTATCTTCAGTGGGAAGTATAAAAATTCGGACATGAATATCACAGAGAGCATCTCGAATAATTTGGGAGTCTTGCTGTCACTTGATCTCCCATGAAAAATCATCCGATGCTGTCGGGGTAAACGATTTTTGAAAAGAACGTAGACATTTACCTTTTTCCGACTTAGACAGTGAGCATTCTATGACAAAACGTTTCCGTGATTATTTACATTATTTACATTCAGACTAATGTCCTTACCTTTGTTGTTGTTATCAGCACGCTTCGGTAATTATCCCCTCCGACCTTCCCCAGGTGTCTGTCGATCCGGGTAACCTTTAGGAAATTTCGAACTGAAACCTTGAAAAAGAGAAGAGTCACTTTATCAATAAGAAAAGAAAAGTGTCATTTCTCCCGATAACAGAAGAAAGGACTAATGTTAACAATAACAAACAAAAAAAAAGAAAACATTTATTTGATAAACGACAATTAAAGTTGTTTCAGCAAAATCTGGTTGATATTTCATTACCACTAGAAAATTGGATTTCACCACATCCAGTCTAATTTGAGGTTTACTTCCGTTGGCATGTATGAGGTTATTAGATCAACCGGTTTACAATGTTGCATCCTTCATGGTCGTTTACAGTTCCCTGTGCATTCCAGGCAATGTTCCTCTCTTCTTCAAGAAACATGCGACATGTACTTTCGGTTGTGAAATGATTAGCCACTCGAGACGAGAAATCAGCGAAACGAGTTCGAATTTCGGCCTTGATCATTATGCCCAGCCGTCCGTGGCTGGTCACCAGTTTAGGAGATGGATGGCACTGAATTCAAAAGCTTGCCGCCGGAAGTTATACAAAGATGGTTAGACATGGAGTTTAGATACCACGTCTGTAAAACAAAACAAAACCAAAAAACAAAACCAAAAAAAAAAAAACGCAATTAATGTCTCAAAAACTATCGATCACCCCATTGCAGAGTGTTTTTTTTGTTTGTTTTTTTTCAAAATGTTGTTGACACGCTAGAATTTTCTCTGTTGTTTAACCAATTTCGTAACGTCTGTCAACTTAGCGTTGTAGGAAAAAAAATACAAACCCAAGTCTTCAAAACATGACAAGCAGCAGAAGTTGCATCATTAATCTGCAGGTAAGTTAGTCTCAACGTTCACTACAACTACAATCGTCTCGTAGGATTCGAGCGTTGCTTTCTGAATTTGGTGACATAGTGGTTGAGAGTGGTCGAGCAGTGTGTACTTGGGCTCAATGCAAATGGTTGAGCAATAACTGAGCAACACTAAAAAAAAAAAAGAACTGGATGATATCGCTAGATATGGGCAGCGGAACGAGCATAGCCTAACCCCGTAAATTAAATAAAGGATTTCAGTTAGGAATTCCCTGTAGATTACCCAGATCGATATACACTTGAGGAAGTCAGCAGAGCACAACGGTCGATAACCACAAAAAAAAAGATGAAGACAAGAGTTCAAATTTAAATAATGAGAACTCTTCATCCCAGAAATTCAGACAGACATTACGCATTCAAGTCGACCGGATGTTGAAACAATGCGCTGTTTAACACGCCTCGTCGATGTACATATTTCGATTCGTTTTAGCGCGCCGTCTGTATTTGGTGAGTGGGGGAAAAAAAAAACACTGTATTCATAAAGTAATTATTACACAGTCATAATTAATTTAAATCGCCGTACTATGATGCCCCCGAGTCTTCGCTTTGTCTGATAAGGGAAAATGATTTTCTGCACATCAAAGTCGAATTCATTAATTAATTAATAATCCGAACATCACATTACGAGACTAATCTCTTTGGCGCAAAGGTAAAAAAAAAAAAAAAAAGAAAAAAGTTGTTCTTTTTACAAGAATTACGACGAAATACCGCAGGTGGATGCGCGAGTTGAAATATAAATAATTTAGAAAAAGCCCGCATATAAATATCCGTGAATATAGGGTGATTGAAAAATAACTCTCTATTTTATGTATGAGTGACCGGTCCTGAATTAACAAACTGTGACTTTTTTTTCTCTAGGGTTGGTTAAAGGAGCAAGACTGCTATACCAAACCAAGACAAAGGAATAATTTAAAGGGTGTATACAAAAAGTTATGTCTTCCATACCACAAGAGGTCCCGGTGAAATCAGTTCTCGTGATTCCGGGGTGGGTCAAGAAGCTGACAGTAAAATCTGGTGCGCATATAGAATTTTGAATAAAACTTCAAGCTAAACGCTTTCCTCTCATATCCATTGCTTGTAAAATTTATAGTTGATATATAAATTATAAGTATTTTAAAATAGAGAGTTACTTTTCAATCACCCTATATATTAAACGAATTTACTAATCCCTATTTAATCTAGCACAATGGTCAAATAATCGTTCGGCTGTGAAATTTGAACAGATTACAATTACAGTCCATGAAATGTGTGCCATGCACATCACGTCATGGTAAGTGTTCAACATATTTACTCGACTGATCTTCGTCTGCTACCATTTTATTGCAATCGGTAGTAAAGATCTGATATAATAACACGCAAACATTCATATCATATCATATCATATCATATATATATATATATATATATATACATATATATATATATATATATATATATATATTATACGTTCTTTTTATAGATACAAATATTTAAAATAAAATGCTATGTTTATAATAAAACAACGTTTAACATTTACCGGCTTTAAATGTCCGAGAAATTACATGAAAATAGGTTTCCTCCGTAAGGAATCGAACCTGTATTTTACGGAACTTTCATATAACTAAACCACGCTATACCATTTAGAAACAGAGGAAGCGCCTGGTTATCTTTTTCCTTAATTTAGCCGTTTTTGCTAAATACAGTTTTTCGTCAAAAGTTGCATGATAGAATATATATATATATATATGAGATACACACACACACAACATATATATATATATTTATTTTTATATATATATATATATATATATATATATATATATATATATATATATATATTGATAAGACAAATAATTTCCTTTTTCGCTGATGAGTCCCTAATATAGTAAAAACGTCCGTCCAATTATTTTCTGCATTTACTGCTGAGGTTTCTTCTAGACACGATGAATTATCTTAATATATATATATATATATATATATATATATATATATATATATATAGAGAGAAAGAGGAGAGAAGAGGGCCGAACAAGGTAATGAGCGTGTTTGTGTTAAACTCATCAGAGATCTATGGAGAGAGAAAAATAAATAATTTTTTAAATATATATATATATATATATATATATATATATATATCGATATATATATATATATAACGTAATATCTAATATAAAATATTAATATAACATCGTGTTTTTTCGTCAGTGCTTATTTTTTGAAAATCGTTGTATAGATTTTTCACTAAATATTAATTTTACCTGTTGATTTATTTTAATATATTCATTTTTTGTAAATATTAAATCTTTTTATGATTAAATGAGTTTTTAAATAACCGACTTTAACTGTGAAGTCGTCGCGATTATTTTTTAATTGTTTCTAGAATGTCCATCATCTTAATCGTCATATATGCTCCCCGAAATAATCGATCCTTAAAACATTATGGCGACTGCTGTCAAATTTATCTCAGTTTCATTATTCTCTCATTATATTCTTTATCGGTTTTCAAACCCATTTTGCCTAAGGACTTCATGTTTTATATTGGGATTTCATTGGATTCAAGTCTCTTCAAAACTCTAAATTTCCTTCAGTTATTCAAAATGATTTCAATAATCCTGTCGTCTTGTTGGTTTTAATTCTCAACTTGAATTTTCCTAAACAGCCGACCTCTTCGCAAATCTCTTTATTTATTTCAAGTGTGTCATCTAAATCTCATGTTGCAAATTATTTAAAAGAAACATTTATTACAATTTTTAATACAGAAATAAAGAAATTGTTATATGCATTCCTTAAGCAATATCTATTATAAATTCATAATTTTGCAAAAAAAAAAAAAGATTTATTCTGAATTTTCAACAACTTCACAAAAGTAAATGTTTTCCTCTGTCATTTTAATCGTAATTTTCTTTATTTCTATTAATATTTACGATAACTTCAGGAAAGTATTGCCATATTGTTACAGGGTAAATATTAATTATAGTGATCATATATTTAAGACATATCTCAAGTATCTTATTTACTATCATTCATCAAACATCGAGGGTAGGTTTCTCACACCAGAGGAAGGACAAAATCCATATAAACATATGTCTAAAAAGCCATATGAGCCAGTGCATCAACAACCATGTAACTGAAATATACTAGATACCTATCATGTGTCTTCGTATTAGCAAAGGTACTTTCTCTAGCAGGTCTTCAAATCTGTTCGAAATAACGTCCCTGTAGATATCTGTAAGACGTGCTGGGGGAACATATGAACCTACCAGACAGTCATTTACAATTCCAGCCCACATATCAATCGTAAACTGACGCTGGAGTCTAGACTGTATTATACAATGAGGATTCTGATCCGACTACAAATGTCGATTGTGTAAATTTGTTATTCCAGCTCTTCTAAATGCCGCCTCATCAGTAAACAAGACTGAAGAGACAAAGAAGCGATCGGCCGTTTGTGTAATGAACCATCGGCAAAAAATCCTCCTGTAGTGAGTGAACAAAGGGCGGATACATTGCACACTTTGTAAACGATAAAGATACAAGAGATGCTCTGGAAGCAAGCTTCATGCGCTACTACCACATGTACAACAAGCTAGGTCCATCTGAATCGTCACCGACAGCCTGTTGAATGTGTGCCTCGTGGTCGGTTGTACGAACGGATTTCGGTCTTCCTCGATCCATAATATGTGGGGCCACGGATATTGTCTCAGCAACGTGACGATAAACAGCAGCTTCTGGAAACGCAATCTGATACAGCCGTGCAGCCACGCGTCCAATATCATTCACGCGACTCTATATAAAAATCATATCTGCCTGATCACAATATGGATATCCTGCTATTGTTAAACCGAACACTTCTCAGTTAATTCAATATTACACACGTTGAACGTTGAAGATAAACTAGCCACAAAGGTACACAAATGACAAAACGCCCTCTACCGTAAACTTACTTGAAACTGAATTTGCAGACATACGTTTATATGGACTATTGTCATTGTTTTAGTGTGAGGAATCAGCTCCCAAATTTTGTAAAAGTATTTTCGATACACCCTGGATATATTAACAAGCGTCTAATCTATTTTGACGATGTAACCATTAATAAAGGGTTCAATTCGACATTCCAACCACCTGAAGAAAGCCGGAGCGTACAACGGCCGAAACGTTGTAATAAATATAGCGATAAAGATGAGGACAATAGTCCGAAGGATGTAAATAATGTACATAATACCTCATCTCAGAAATATAGACAGATACAGTTCATATATATATATATATATATATATATATATATATATATATATATATATATATATATATATATATATTAAACATTTCGTTACTTCAAGAAATATATCAAGGAGACTTTTGTCTTTTATTCAGATTGTCTTGACTGATATATTTTATTTATATCTGAAATTTTACACACACACACACACATAAATATGCTATATATATACATATATAGCATATCTCTATATATATATGTAGATAGATAGATAGATAGATAGATAGATAGATAGATAGATAGATATTTAATTAAAAATTATAAAACAGACAACCTTAAGTCTTCATTGATTATATTTTATCTCCTAAGGAAAGTGTTTGAAACTGAATCAAATATTTGATTGGTTGATTTGAGTAAGCCAAACAAATCTTATAAAACACCCGACTCTTTTCCCTCTTTTCTTTTTTTCGTAAAAAAGAGGCTGTATTTTGCTTTTAAATCAGAATAAATCGTTTACTCGTCGGTAATTTACAGTCACTCGATAAGATGCGTTGATACACATGGAAACGCGACTGCAATTGTGTGGAGATTTGGACATGTTTTCTATGTAATATCCTAAAATAAAGAATATTGCTCTACTACGTATTGATCCCTCTATTAAATTAAATGTAACGAACGTTGGAATTGTACTCCATTCGTTCTCATCTTACCTGTATATACATATATATATATATGTGTGTGGGTTGGTGTATGTGTCAGTGTGTGTTGAACATTAACGTTAACGCACACAGACGACAGACTCTTTCATGCTAAACGCAATCATGAGGCCTGATTTTTGAAACAGTCTGTCGCCTCTGAGTGTTGACTTCAATGCTCACTTTTATCTCTCTGATATTGAGCACTTTACTTTATCCCATAAATATAGCACACCTTAAAACTACATTTCTCCATATATATATATATATATATATATATATATATATATATATATATACAGGTAAAAAAAACGAATAGTACAATTCCAACGTTCAGAACATTTAATTTCTCTCTCTCTCTCTCTCTCTCTCTCTATATATATATATATATATATATATATATATATATATATATATATATATATTATGCGTTTTGCATTAGAACATAAACATACCCCACAAACTGTGCATCTTGTTTCCAAAGTTAAGAAAAACGAAAACGTTTTAACATTTTATCAGGTGCGTTATCACGATGCGACTCCTGATTTCCCATCGTGGTACTCCACTTGATGAAACGCTAATAAAGTTTCCGTTTCTTTTTAACGTTGAAACAAGGTGTACAGTTTTGTAGTGGGTATTTGCATGCTCTAATGTAAAACTGCATAATAAATATATATTTAAGGCTCTACTTTTGTATTGAGCTCTGTTTTAAATTAATGTTTTGAACGCTGAAATCTTACTCTTCCTTCTTTTACATTTGTATATATATATATATATATATATATATATATATATATATATATAAATGAAAAATATACGGAAAAAAAACAAACAAAATCCTTATATACAATTATGCTGTTTTAATTTTAATATAATGACAACGTCGGACGTTTCGGTCTAATAAACCATCTTCAGGACATATTCATAAAATATAATTAACATTATCAATTCAACATGACAAAGACGGTGGACATAAGAACAAGACTTATCCAAACAGATAACTGAAAGTTTTAAAAGATCAGCGTTCCTTTTAAACATGGTCACGTTGTCGTCAGGTGGGCGACGCTGTGAAAATGTATTCCTAAAATTTGAGTATTTTTAATGAATATGTCCTGAAGATGGTTTATTAGACCGAAACGTCCGAGGTTAACATTATATTAACATTAAAAACAGCATAATTACATATAAATTTTTATCATACTGTCGGATCTATATCCATATATTTGCTTACATATATATATATATATATATATATATATATATATATATATATAAAAACCGCAACTAACTAATATATTGGTAAAACCTGTGCTTCAATTTGCCGAACACAATGTCTGTCAAATGAATAGACTTCAAGTGATAAAAACAAATCCCCCAAAATCAAGAGGCTATAATCAACTATAATCCCACGGATTACCTACAAAAGAAGGAAAATTAAACAGAAAAAAACATACCAAGAAACATACCACCTACCAATGCCATAATACTCATACTACAATGCCTAAATCAAAATGACTAATGGCTATCCCGTTAACCAGCGATACACAGTACCAAAAGAGAGCAAGTTCAAATCGATTCTCAGAATAAATAAAGAGTTTACAATACATTTCTATTGTAAAAATTATTTTCTGTACTTTTTCTATAGTAAATCTCTTCATTCACCTAATACTGACGAAATGGCTATAAATTCAAACGAACAGCTCACACTGCATCTGCTGTTGGCAACTGCCATAGAAATGTGTTAAAAAAGCAGGTTTGGACACAGATATTTAGTCGAGTAAATGCGTCGAATGAAAACCGAAATGGAAAAAAAAAAAAAAAAATAGGTAAAACTCTATTTTAGACTTTTGAAAAAAAAAAAAATAATTTGAAAGCCACGTGAAAATCATGGCCCCCTACCATCATTTTCCAAAAGAGGAAAAGGAAATAGAATAAGCTGGGAAGTGAATCAATATAGAAAAGTAAAATCTGATCAACTTGAGGATGCTCTGAGCAATTTGAAGAGTTCACAGGGAAACTGTACATTTGCAGACACCGACTTGGAAAGGATGCCATGTGAATGGCACGGCAGAGACAGAGATAAAAATGGAAGATGCTAAAATAGTCAAGCGATATAATAAAATAAAAAATATCACCTAACCATAGCGTCTCTAAGTTGGCCTGACGAATGAACTTATCATGAATTCACTACTCACTGAATGGCAGCGATTATCAGAGACGATTTCTTTCTTCATGTGTCTTCTTCTCTCAGGACGTGACCGATCATAGGCCGTCAGAATGTATAGCTCTTAACAATGTCTTTTTAATCTCCAACCCATTCCCCGTTCTGCTATCTATTTACTCAAGCTTCTTAGGTAAGTTGCTGGCTGTTTCTCTTTGCTCCTCTTGCCTTTAACATGTCCTGTGAGTGTCAGATTCTTAAAGCCCTCTTTCCTCATGATGTGTGTCCTAGAAATTACGCCTATGTCTTTATAAGTGTTCTTTTTTTCTTTCTTTTTTTTTTTAGATTTTCATTAAGGTTTCTTCGAAGGGTTTTTCTCAGCGTACATCTCTCTAAATAAACTCAGACAAGTATTCTACATCAAGAGCCGAGACTATTTCATTACTTTCAATCGTATGTAGATCTTACACACCAGTTACGTCTGTCTCTCCTGTTTTAGATATATCCTCCGAGTTTCAAATAAAAAGACAAAGGAAAATTTTGGGGGTGACCAACGAAACTCGAGCCGCGCGTCAAACGTAGGCATATGTGTATTTATTAGCACGCACACACACACACACACATATATATATATATATATATATATATATATATATATATGTGATAAAAATATATATTAGAAAAAAATTTATATATATAAGAAAAAAAATATATATATAAGAAAAATATAGTTTCATGGTATGCTATATTGATGGGTAAAAGTGTTCAATATCAGAGATAGATCATATATAAATAAAAAGGTGAATACTGATGTCAACACCAAGACGTGACAATTAGTGTCATTATTCAATGCAATCATAAGGCCATGTGTGTTGTATTTTTGATCGACTATTTATATACGCTTCTCAATAGTGCATCATGGCTGACGAGGTCTGTTGTGTTCTCCTAAATGTTATAAGGTTGGCACTTATGGTCATGTTTCAAATTGTTCTAGAGGCTACTGAGTAGGAAGAATTGTGGATTCGAATGCCGTTATTTCTAGTTACTTTAAAATGCTATTTGTTCTCTTAACAGAAAACAACATCTATAAATAGTCGCGCCAAAACACAGCACACATGGCCTAAAGAATGTGTTGAATGATCAAACAGATTCTTGCCGCTTGTCGCCGGGAAAACCTAATTTCAAAATTAATAAAAACATACTTGTGGGCATGTCTGGATTAACCGATTAAGATATAGATCTAAGCTAAAAGGGAAAATGGAAAATAAAGTGTCCAGATACACTGACATTTTAGGCACGTTAGACAGCAGACAAACTGTTATATAAGGTGAAGTAGACAGAGTTATATTTAGCAAAAAGTTAATTTTAAGGAATTTCAATTTTTTATGCTACAAAACCTACTTAAAGGGGTTGCTAGTATAAATATATATATATATATATATATATATATATATATATGGCACCTAAAATGTGGTACTTATTATATTGAATGTGCAATGCAACAAGGCAATATTAAAGTTAGTGATGTGGGCCTAAAGTTGGGACCACGGAAGGAATACACGGAACACGGATTAGAGGTAAGAAAGATATATTAAACAAAAAGGTTACAGAGATAGTGTAAGTGTAAGCGGAGCTTACTATGTGCTCGTGTCCAATATTGGTAGTCGTACGCGGCTGATACTACGGTATTAGAATACTCTCTCCTCCTCTTCTTCTTCTTCTTCTTCTTCTTCTTCTTCTTCTTCTTCTTCTTCTTCTTCTCCCTAGAGTGTTATGTCGCATACTTTATATAGTCCTGGAAAAGTCCCTATTGTAGGTATGTTACGGTCTCAACAATTAGAAAGATCAAATATTTAAGTAAATATTATATGGACTATTATATACTAATAAAATAATGGATATGTAATTGTAATGCGTAATTTTTTTTGAAAAATTCTTGTGATTGTATTTTAAAGTAAGCATTATATAATGCCTACAAACTGAATATATTAGATAACGATATATACACATATGTTTTTATATATGAAGAACAAAAGCCAATAAAACGTTCTAATAAACCTCTATTTTCTATATCATCAAAATAAAATCCAAACTAATCGTCGGATTCTAGTTTAGAGAACTCAGAATTTTGAGCCCTCTAAATTTATAAGAGGAGAAATATTTTGAAATTACATTCAGGACCCTTCAATACCCTATTTTGTTTTATATTTAAGGCAAAACAAAAGGCACAAATCCAAGAATCAAAAAAATATATTTTATCCTACCAACTAACTCGATTACAGCTACAATTAAAAAGAACTTCCCAAAACCCAACATAACATTTCTTACAACTACATCTAAAACAATAAAAGATTTGGTCAATGCAAAACAAAACAATAAGCCAAAACTTGAAGGAGGAATTTACTCTATCACTTGTAAGGATTGCCAGAAAGAATATATTGGAGAAACCTCAAGGAATTTAAATAAAAAGGTTATACGAACACAAAAGGAACATTTTACATAAAAAGACATTAAATGCATTAGTTGCTCATCGTAACAGACCGGCCACAATTTTTATATACAAATGCTACACTGATAAAAACAAAATAATTCATTAAGACGAAAATATTTAGAGGGTGCCTTGACCACTAGATCATCCTCAGTAAATTTATACCGGGTCTCTTACATTTCACAATTTTTCGTAGATCTTTTAATATCACAATGTGGGATATTTAATAACAAAAGTGATGGAAACAAAAAGAAAAAGAAAAGAAATCAAAATGAAATCGCCTAAACTATACACCCAATCCAAATTAAAACAATAAAAAACGAAAAATAATTTAAAATTTAGAATTCTCACCATCTCTTTTTCGTGCGCTTCTGTAGTGGCAACAACGTAAACAAATTCAGTTCGATAAGGTCCTAAAGAACGAAACGTGTAACACAAATTTTTTCCACTTTGTCATATATATATATATATATATATATATATATATATATATATATACCGGGTATAACGGTAAAATTGTCCAATTGTTAGATTAAGCTCTGAACAGTTGTAACTTAGAAATGATTAAAGATATCTTACTGGAGGTTTTTATAACACAAATGGACTCTACTTTGAGCAATATGATTGCATAATTATTCTCTAAGCTTAACACAATATTGATGATGGGAACGATTATAAACGAAAATGACATGTTCATCATTAATTAATCATAGAGAAGGATCAGAAGCTCATGAAGGATTGAAATAAAGTACAAACAAACACACACACACACACACACATATATATATATATATATATATATATATATATATATATATATATATATTCCAGGATAATTTCCAAACTTTTAGATGACCTTCACCATCTCTAACCTTCTAACTTTCTGTTCTGGGGTAACAAGTTACCTAATAGGTTTCATGTGTATGGCTTCATTTTCAAGTCTTTTTCACTGCTTTTTGGACTGTCATAGATGAAACTACTCCTAACTTGCCAAACGTCTTAAAGCTTCAGTTAGATCTTTTCTAATTGATCTATTTAGCTCTAGGTTGAATTGATGATCCCTCTTCCTGTATATATATATATATATATATATATATATATATATATATATATATATATATATATATATATATATATGCACAAGATGGTCCTCAAATTATAGATGAAAAATTTAAATACGATATATTAGCAGATGTTTCTCATGTTCTCATTTCAACTGATATCGATACTTTATCTTTCAAAGTGAACTCAATGAAACTAGGCAACCAATTAGAAAGCAAATTTCCTCAAATGCATGAACAGACACTCATGTTATGCAATCAGAAGTAAGAAACGCGTGAGTTTGTACTTCTATTGATGAACTTAGTGTTCCCTTGTAGATTATTGATAGAAAACGGAATTTCATATTTTTACATTTTTTAATAATGTCAAAAAACAAGATTAAAGATAAAAAAAGTTGATAATTCAGTTAATTTTAATCTTAATCTATTTTATATAATTCATAAAATACAACAAAATATATTTTGCTTGCTGATGTCTTCTAATTGGTGTTTGCTATTCCTCAACATGTCTTTCTTCCGTTGTTCGCATCTGAGTTACTCGTTGAATTCGTATATCAGGGCAAGATGCCTTTCTACATTGTCATTCACCACTGTAATGACATTGGTGTTGATTAAAACATCCCTGCAGTATTCCTCCGCAGCAACGGCCCTGAATAATTTAAAGAATGTTTGGGATTTCCAGTGATGAAATGGTAGGTTCCGTGAAAACGATGCTTTCCCCTCGAGTCATTTCAATTATTTCCTGCCTTACGGCTTCAAGTTCTGGAATATGTTTTTCTTCTCTTCGCGATTGATGCATTCTTTCAGGGACACCAATCCAGTACTGGTTTTTAATAAATCCTAAACGTATCTCTTATCTGGATTCGAACTATTCTCTTTGACATTTCTAGTTAATTTTTCTTCTATATACCTTATCCGTTCAGGGCGTGGGCAATAATATCTCTCCTCAACTATCCTTTGCAGCTCTTAGTAATGTTTCTTTCTTTTTACCATACCTATAAAACCCTGTCCAACCATACATTAAATGGTCCGTCAGGTAAGTTGCTCACTGCCTCCTGTCTCTTTTACTTTTAAGTGGCAAATTCTCCATGCCATCTTTCCTCCTTATTTTCCCAAGAAGTAACACCTTTCTCTTTCCGATTCTGAATATAAGTAACATTTTTGTTTCGATTTTCCTTAAGACTGTTCATTGCTTACGCCGCCTACCCATAGTAATCTCAGCATCCTCCTGTAGAACCAAATTTTTATTGCCACTAACCTTCTCTTTATCTGTGAAGAAATTGTCCAGCATTCACTTCCATATAGAAGGACTGACATTACACATCTGTTCAGAATTCTTTTTTTTTTTTTTTTCTAATGAAATTTTCCTGTTTCCGGTCACATCACATTCAAACCAGCTCCCGTACGATCACGGCAGTTAAGCAGCATCGAGCCTGGTCAGTACCGAGATGGGTGACCGCTTGGGAATACCAGGTGCTGTAGGCTTGGATGTGCCGGTGGTGTAATGAATAATGGCTTGGAATTAGAAATCGGAGAGACGAATTCCAATTCCAGCCGGGTTCGTTATATTCACTTATGCGCAAATAACTTTAAGAAAGGTATAAACCCACCTCTTCTCCTCCAGCTATGGATTAATTAGTAAGATTTCTAACGCTGAAACATTACTATCTCCAAAATAATCTTCCAATCTAAAAATATTTTCTTGCTTTAAATAATCTGCAATGGGTTGTAAGCCGTAGAAAACGAATCGATCAATCAATGTTTCTTCGTAATTTGCTTAGAGTTTGGACGCCATTTGTAGCTGTTCCAATACGCATTCGGTTTCCGGTGTCGCATGTCCAATCCGCTGTCAAAACATTTCCCAGATATTTAAACTTTTTGTTGGAGTTTTTTTTATCTCTTATTCGTGGTTCACATAGGGAGCGTCTTTTTTTTTTCTTCTTCTTCTTTTGACTGCTTTCTGTCTTCCTTCAGTTGATGTTTAGACCTGGTTTCCTTTTGTTTAGGAAGTTCTGTAATTTTCCTTTCCTCTCTGCAGCAAGTGGAAAAGTAATAATTTGCAGCTCATTTTACATCGACTCAATTGTCTTATCTCCAAAAACAGACATATGTGAGGCTAATAAAATAATTTAAAATAAAATATTTAAATATTTTTTCTTAACCCTTTCATTTCTAAACCAGAAAATAACAGATGTGAACTTAATATGTAATTCTTAAGCGCTTATGCGGTCTTTCGCATCCACTTTATTTGAAGAAACGATAGTAGAAGGATTGTTCCGTCTATGACATCTTTGAGACAGTCAAATGTTTTCTACTCGATTTTCGGAGAAGTCTTGGATAGGCTCTTCTTCATCCAGCAAAGTCATATATTTGTTTTCTTATCAACTGAAGATTTTTTTGATTTTTATAAAATATCTTTGTCTATTTAATACTATGCTGAAACAGAATTTGAATGCAACAGCGACAAGGCAATGGTATTAAGTTTTAATTAACGTCCTTCTTAATCATTATATAAGCTCTTTACGCATTTTGGGGGCACATGATGAGGAAGGAGGGCTTGAAGAATTTGACACTCACAGGAAACGTTGTAAGTAAGAGTGATAGAAGAGTAGGAAGCGACATACATAAGGGGGGGGGGCTGGTGCAAATAGATAGGGGTAGTGATAGTAGAAGGACAAAGAAATAAAAGGACTAGAAGTTGCCGAGAGCCATGGTCGCCCTCGTCATGAAAAGACAGGGCACACAGAAGAAGAAGAAGAAGAGGGAGGAGGAAAAAGAGAGAAGGAGGAGGAAGAGAAGGAAAAGAAGGAAGAAGAAAAAGAAAGAAGAAAAGAAGGTAGGAGAAAAAGAAAGGAGGAGAAGGAGCCAGAAGAAAAAGAAATTAGTAGACAGACAAGGAAGAAGAAGAAGAAGAAGAAGAAGGAGGAGGGGGAGGGGGAGGGAGAAAAAAAGGAAGAAAAAGAAAAAGAAAGAAGAAAAGAACGAAGGAGAAAAAGAAAGGAGAAGGAGCAAGAAGAAAAAGAAAAATATGAAGTAGACAGACAAGGAAGAAGGAGGAGGAGGAGGGGGGGGGAGGAGGAAAAAGAAGGAAGAAGAAGAAGAAAAAGAAAGAAGAAAAGAACGTAGGAGAAAAAGAAAGGAGGAGAAGGAGCAAGAAGAAAAAGAAATTAGTAGACAGACAAGGAAGAAGAAGAAGAAGAAGAAGAAGAAGAAGGAGGAGGAGGAGGAGGGGGAGGAAAAGAAGGAAGAAAAAGAAAAAGAAAGAAGAAAAGAACGAAGGAGAAAAAGAAAGGAGAAGGAGCAAGAAGAAAAAGAAATTAGTAGACAGAAGAAGAAGAAGAAGAAGAAGAAGAAGAAGAAGATGAAGAAGGAGGAGGAGGAGGAGGAGGAGGAGGAGGAAAAGAATGAAGAAGAAGAAAAAGAAAGAAGAACGTAGGATAAAAAGAAAGGAGGAGAAGGAGCAAGAAGAAAAAGAAATTAGTAGACAGAAGAAGAAGAAGAAGAAGGAGGAGGAGGAGGAGGGGGAGGAAAAGAAGGAAGAAAAAGAAAAAGAAAGAAGAAAAGAACGAAGGATAAAAAGAAAGGAGAAGGAGCAAGAAGAAAAAGAAATTAGAAGAAAGAAGTAGAGAGACAAGGAAGAAGAAGAAAGAAAATGAAGAAGAAAAAAAAGAATGCAAAAGAAGGAAGAAGAAGAACAAGAAAAAGAAGGACAAGAAGAAGAAAAAGAATTTAGAAGGAAGAAGAAAAAGAAAAATAAAGAAGAAAATGAAGGAAGAAGAACAAAAAGCTTTATTATCGAATCCTCTATTTGACATAAGAACGTCAAATTAAAGAACAAAGATACAGCCACGTATATCGGATCTGTTCAACTCCCGAATGATAATTCGCGCCATTTCTTTTCTAGTTCCACCTTTGGCAAAAGATACTTCAAGGAGAACTTCATTTTTCTTTTTTTTTCACCGGTTATACGAATAGCAACCTGGTCTTCTCAAATCCTTCCATTCTCAGTGGCAGCTGTCAGGAACAGTTTGCTGCCTCAATGTACGAAGAATCAGACGAGCTTTTGAATGCAATCCCTATGATCGCTTCTGCCATTTGCTTTTGGGTTGCTATCCGAACTCGGCGGACAGTAAAAGGACATATGACTATATCTAAAGTATTATGGCCAGAACTCAATGAAAGAACTACTTGGCTATAGATTAGAGAATTGTTTTCAATCGTACGTAGTCAAGACCAAGAGGTTTGCAGAGGCAACGTAGCACTTACGTCGCTGGCTTTGGGGCAGACGTTCATTCAGTAGAAATGTTCTTTTTGTTTAATCATTTCACCTAAGCAAATCGATAAAGCCACTATGACGCAAGGGGTTAGCGAGCGTGAGAGAAACTTAAGAAGCTCTCCTGAGGCGAAAGGACAGTAACAAGAACATGGAGACAGATGACGAAGGCGTTTCATTTAATGTTTTGCAGATTGTAGTTCGCAGTAAAGCAAGGCATTGGAAGAGAATCTTATAGCCAAGGGCGACAAAAGAAACTAGTAAAACAGAACGTATGCTTATACTTAGCAATTTCAACAGCAAAATGGCGAGATATTTTTGTCAATCTAGTTCCACATGCTTAAAACCGTCGTCGAATTATGAAAGAGGAAATTATATATAAAGACATTTTTATGTTTATACATTCTTTTTTATGGATACAAATATTTAAGTAAGTGCTCTGTTTATAATAAACATTATTAACAACATTTACCGGCTTGAATGTACGTGAAATTGTCATAGAAAAATATGCGTCCCCCGACAGGAATCGAACCTGTATCCTAAACGGAACCGTCATATAGCCTGACGTGTTTTTACCGATTTCGCTACAGGGGAGCGTTCCGGTTAGCAAGGTCGATTTTACTGCTTTTAAACTACAATTTTCCATGATTTTCTCACGTACATTCATATCTGCTCGATGCGTACCCAAACGTAAACAAATGACGTCACACATTATGAAATGGACAAAGTCCGACAATTATTTTAAGACATTTTTATGCTTATACATTCTTTTTTATCTGTGGCGAAATCGGTAAAAGCACGTCAGCCGATATGACGGTTCCGTATAGGATACAGGTTCGATTCCTGTTAGAGGACGCATATTTTGTATGACAATTTCTCGGACATTCAGGCCGGTAAATGTTGTTTAATACTGTTTAAAAAAGAATGTATAAACATAAAATGTCTTAAAATAATTGTCGGACTTTGTCCATTTCATAATATATATATATATATATATATATATATATATATATATATATATATATATTTTATTTCAGCTAAAGGTGCAATTTATAAATTCATGAATCATTCATACAAAATACAAATATAGAGGTTAATGATTTAAATGGCGAGAATACATCTTCGCGAACAATATAAATAAGATACATCAACCCCGAACCTGTATATGAATGATATGATCCCTGTTCATAAATTCCAGTTGCATAAGGTCTTTTAATATTTATGCTTTCGTCTGTTCCTACAGACATCCCTCAGGTATGGAAATTTTGTTCCTGTTTTTACTTCTCAGTAATAAGAGAACAACGAAAATAGAGATGTAACCTGAAAATGTTTTTTGTATGAATGATTCATGAATTTATATATATATATATATATATATATATATATATATATATATATATATATATATATATATATAGTTTATGAAAAACTAGGTAATCCGTATGGGTAAACCTAAGGAGGATAAAAAACCAGAGAGCTCAATGTAAATTCAGAGCAATTAATTAAAAGTAAAGTCTGATGATCCGCAGTCCTTTTAAAAGGGCTGTGATGAAATAATTTATTACATGGAACCTTAAAGTCGTCTGTTTTTATTTAATATATATATATATATATATATAAATCTTCATTATCAAAGATAAAAATCGAGATGAGCTGCTGAATCTTCGGAATGAGATATTCTCTAAATGTAGACATAAGAAACGTTTCCAAACTTGAACACCGTTTTGTAACATGTTGTCACTTATGTCGGCTCCATCTTAGTCCTATAACATCGGGCATGACATTTTAATTGTATGACTATTATGTTTATCTCTAAATGTACCTTTGTGCACGTTTATGTGATGCGCTATGTATTTATATATATATATGTATGTGTGTGTGTTTGTGTATGTGTGTGCATGTATGTATGTATGTAAGTGTATGTGTATGTATATGCATGTATATGTATATATATATATATATATATATATATATATATATATATATATATAATTTTTTTTTTTGTTTCATACACGCAAATATTTGAATCGTCACTTATTTGGGTTTTAACTTTTTTATATATATGTACATATGTGTATATCTCTGTGTCTGTTTATATGTATGTATGTGTATATATATATATGTGTGTGTATATTTGTAAGTATGTATGTATGTGTATATGTGTGTATGTATGTAAGTGTGTATATATGTACGTATGGAGGTGTTTATGTATGTATATGTATAGGTGTGTATGTGTACTTTTGTATATACATGTTTATATGTGTGTGTATGTGTGTGTATGTGTATATATACATGTGTAAGGGTGTATGTATTTGCATGTGTATATATATACATGTGTAAAGGTGTGTATGTATTTGCATGTGTATATGTATGTGTATATGTGTGTATGTGTGTATATATGTATGTATGTGTGTATATGTATGTATGTGTGTATATGTGTATGTGTATGTGTGTGTATGTATGGGTATATGTATATATGTATATGGATATATATGTATATATATGTATATGGGTATATATATGTATGTGTATGTATATGTATATGTTTGTGTATGTATAAGTATGTATGTATGTATGAATATATGCATGGGGTATATGTATACGTGTATATGTATGTGAAAAGTGTGTGTATATGAATATAGATGAATATGTGTATGTGTGGATATGTGAATATATTTTTTATATATATATATATATATATATATATATATATATATATGTATATATATATATTTATATGTATGTGTGTATGTATGTGCATGTGTATGTACACGTATGTCTGGTGTGTGAGTACATGCCTAAGTGTATGTACCTACTTGTATTGTTTTTTGTGTGTATTAGTATGTGTTTTAAACATAGAAATATTTGGTCCTTGCTAAATAAGACAATCTTTTATATTCACCTTCATATATTTATATTTGATTCTAACCTGGAGTCTATACTAATTTTCTCAATTACAAAGCGGCCCTTTAAGTAAACACAATTTTATTTTCCTTCGTCCCATCTCTCTCCCCCCTCCTCTTTTTTTTTTTTCCCTCCTATCCTAACTTCTAATTGTTCGTGATGTATGTATGTCACCACGAAATGTATCTTTATGCATTAGACATCCGTCGACTTTCTTTCTCTCCTCTTTTTTAAATTCCCTCACCCCACCCACATCTCCTAGAATTCTCTCTGTCCCTCCTCCTCATACTTACTCTTTCTCTAAATTCGTTTTGATTTCCGGAGTTGTTTTTTTCTGTTTTCATTTTTGAATTTGTAGGTCTGATGATTTGGATCGTATTTACGATTCCAATGGAATAAATTATGACCATGGAATATTAGTGTTTAAGCCTTTTTATTATATATATATATATATATAAGTATATTCTGGACTGTAGGTGTATTCTGAATTGGGTGTCTACTCTGGGCTATGCGTATATTGTCAGCTGTGAGTATATTCTGTGTTCAATAATGTGAGCATTTTCTGGACTGTTATACCGGTTCAGACATTATGAGATGTTAAACAGATTTTGATTTGGGAGAACGATCGCCTCAGAGCAGAAAACAGTGTTGATTATTGACAATTCTTGAGCATATGTGAACTAACTGTAAACCTAATACGCACCTTATCAATTGTTATTAGTTATTGCTATGTTATGCCCCACGCATGTCGACCAGGCATCTTTTACTTTAATAATCTGAAAGGATAACGTAATGACAGGAGTGGTCTAGTGTTATATATCAGTTTCATAAAGGAAGAAAATACGGAGTACTGGCTTGGAACAAAAGTGCGTTGCGTTTCTGAATATGTGTCGTTTGAACACAATATTGGATTTCACAAGGGACTGAAATTTATCATTATTCTGAAAAGTGACAACGTGTCTTTTCCATAGAAAAGGCACATTGCCCTGTACGGATTGTGAACGTTAAAAGTGATAACGAATGAAAATGAGATGAATTTTTCGTCATTTGATTACCTTTCGTTACTTTTGTAAAACAAATATACGCTGAACGAACCAACAAAAAAGATATTAGTTGAGAGTGTTTTTATGTAAGCGGTGTCCCAGATTCAGAAGTAAAAAGTTTGCCCTAGGGAACCTAGGACTTTCTGGCAGGTCTGGAAGCCGTTGACGATAACGAAATCCAAACGCTGACTAAAACAAAGTTTCATGATACGGGACATCGCAGAAGTGCTCAACATATCTCGAATAGGTATCGCGGAGTCGTTTTGAAAACATTTGCATACGGCAATCGCTACAAAATCAGTTGACATGCATTTCGAAAGGAAACTCATTTGCATTTTATTACTTTACTAGCAGCATGGCCCGGCGTTGCCCGTGCTTGATTCAAAAATCGTACGACTCATACAGCAATCGCTATCACTTGACTTAAAATATTTTTACCCTTCCTTGCCTTTGAACGTGTGCCCTTTGCCGTGCTGATGTTGCTACATGCCTTACTTCTTGCCTATATCACACTGCAAATTTTTTCTAAGCTCTATATTAAACATTAAATCTGTTACGAAAAAAAACTAAACAAAATGAAGACAAAACGATCTGCTTTAAAAAAGGACTCGTAACTGGAAAAACCGAATGAAAAAAGAATGTTAACAACAAATACTTTTTCACACCCAACCCAGTTCTGCAGAATCAGAATCAACGTTGAGTTTAAGCAAGCGAATGAGCCAATTGGAGTAAAGTGCCATGCGGATTTAAATGTTTCCCACTTGTGACGAATGCAGCTATCGATTTGTTTTGCATGCTAGAATGCAAGTTAACATTCGTGTCAGTCAGCTGTTGGCTCTCACGTTGACCAATAGAATCTTCCTGCGTATTCGTGGCAGCCAACTATAGGCTCTCATTCTGGCCAGTAGAAAATGGCTGCAAACTACATGAAAACTGCTGTAGAAGCATGAAAAAATCGATTATTTTCACTATCGATGGGAGTTGGGAAATGCAAAGTTGGTCTTGGCCTTCTTGCTAGCTTTGAGCATGTGCATATAAATTTTGGTGCAAATCCGTCGAAAATTGCGGCCTTGCATTCATTACACACACACACACACACACACACACACACACACACACACACACACACACACACACACACACACACACACACACACACGCACGCACATCCTGCCTTTTATAGATAGAGATATACACTTAGCATTAGATGCTTCCGAAATATAAGGCGTGGGTCACATCGAAACACCCGTTCACACAAGATCACCGAAGTTAAGAAACGTCGATCCAGGTCAGAACCTAAATGGGTGACCACTTGGGAATACCAGGTGCTGTAAACTTAGATGTGTAATGGATAACGGCGCGGAATTGGAAATCAGAGTGCCAAATTCCAAATTCTAATTGGGTTCATCATATTGACTTCTGCTCAAAAGCCCATGAAAAAAATAGGAATCTACCCTCACCTCGCTCGGCGGGGGACGAATAGGTGAATTCCAAAAAAAAAAAAAAAAAAAGTTTTACTGTATAAATTATTTCTAGCTTTAAATAACCTGCAATGGGTTGATAAACCGTAAAAACAAATGAGTCATTCACAAAATATAAGATGGTTTGTGTCCATCAAACTTTTGAAGTGCCGCTTTTGTTTCTGTTTGTTAAACCTAAGCTTACATAAACAGATATTATCCATGTACCCTAACGAGAAGCCTCTCCAAAAGGTGAAGCTAACAATCTTAGAAATACCGTTGGACCGGTCTTCTTTTATGTGACGTGTCCCTTCAAGACTTTTGCGATCATGACCCTCCACAACTTTCTCTCCGTTACGCTTTGACATTACTATTGAATTCAGGCGATGACAGGCAGTAAGAATCTATTTTGTTACTCTGGTCTTATATATTACACTGTATCAAGGAAATAGATCACTATGGATAATTTCCAATACAACAAGAAAATTACTTTTAACTTTTCGAAATGTTCCTGTTTAAAGCGTCAACACCTTTTATAGCCATGAAGAAACAACCAATAACAATCTCTTCAAGGTATGGACAAATGGTCATATTTAAATGCATTTTAAACTGAAAATAAGTGACTTTTGACACAACCGACTACTAATAGGGTATTTCATTTCTATGTTATTGTGGATATATTGTTAGTCAGTCTTTTATGTAGCATAAATACTATAGTATACATACATACATACATACATATATATATATATATATAAAAGTGAACATAGAAGTCAACACTTAGTCTGTCTCATGCTAGATGCAATCGTCAGGGCTTGACGATTGTATCTAGCATGAAACAGACTGTCGCCTCTAAGTGTCGACTTCTATGTTCACTTTTTATTAATTTCTCGATATTGAGCACTTTATCTCATAGATATATACACCATAAGACTATATTTCTTCATATATTTATATATATATATATATATATATATATATATATATATATATATATATATATATATAGTATTGTGCAAACATAGATTAAAGGAGACTTAAATATTTTTTGAATCTGAGTGTACATATTATTTACATATTGCATATATATTTTCACCAGTTGTGTCAATAATACAAACCGATGTGTAAACCTGTTATTTAAATATTATTGCACATAAATTATTTCTAGGTTCAGTAAAAGCTTAAGAACTGAGTCGCTTTACAACTATGACTGTTATTTGAACATATATATATATATATATATATATATATATATATATATATATATATATATATATATATATATATATATATTATAAATTAACTGATTTAAAATATGGTTTCCTCGCTACCCAGGAAGATGTTTCAAAACTGAAATCTAAAAACTTCAAATTTAATCATATAATTAAATTAAAAGCATTAGTTCTGTTTCATCTTCAAGCGAATTATATATCTCACTGTTCTTTCTTTTATATAATATATATATATATATATATATATATATATATATATATATATTCAAAGATAATATTTTCGTATTATGACATAGAAATATGTTATATTTAATAATATATGTTTAACTATATATATATATATATATATATATATATATATATATATATATATATATATATATAAGAAAAATATAGTTTCATGGTATACTATATTGATGGGTAAAAGTGTTCAATATCAGAGATAGATCATATATAAATAAAAAGGTGAATACTGATGTCAACACCAAGACGTGACAATTAGTGTCATTATTCAATGCAATCATAAGGCCATGTGTGTTGTATTTTGATCGACTATTTATATACGCTTCTCAATAGTGCATCATGGCTGACGAGGTCTGTTGTGTTATCCTAAATGTTATAAGGTTGGCACTTATGGTCATGTTTCAAGAGGCTACTGAGTAGGAAGAATTGTGGATTCGAATGCCGTTATTTCTAGTTACTTTGTAATGCTATTTGTTCTCTTAACAGAAAACAACATCTATAAATAGTCGCGCCAAAACACAGCACACATGGCCTAAAGAATGTGTTGAATGATCAAACAGACTGTCACCGCTTGGTGTTGGCCAATAACACACACGCACACACACACACACAAATATATATATATATATATATATATATATAGATAGATAGATAGATAGATAGATAGATTGATTGTCATCCACAGACAGATTGTTTCGCTGTATCACAACGCATCAGTGTGCCTAGACATCTGGTTGCCACTAGCTAGGATCGAAACGCGGCTGAATTTACGCCAGTCTGAGATTTTACCCACCCCCAAATCGTCGGCGCACGGCAGCGATGAAGTGAATTTAAGCATATTTATTTTTTTAGATAAACACACAGAGTCTGAGAGAACTAGATTCGCTTTTACGAAGGGTCTTGCATTATAATATATATATATATATATATATATATATATATATATATATATATATATAGTCAATGTTCAGGTTTGTTCCATACTTGTGTTGCTGTCATAAACTACGAAAGAATATAATTGTAATTATTCTATAAAGCGATCATTTAAAATTTTTGCATCCCACGAATTTATGAGACCTCAAAACTATTAACAATTTCAATGAAAATCAATAACACCGTGGAATTTTCATGGGTGCTGCTAGTTAATGTAGTGCCTTAATAAAAAAAAGTATCAGCAGCAGCCTTGAGAATATAAAAACAAGCGAAATCTTAATTAACCCCTGCTTCCCGTTTTTCCTCCTTTCGAGGTCTGTGCCATGAACTTTTCACACTGAAGCAAAAACGGCCGTGGACGCTTCACGCACAAATATACCTATGCAGGCAAGTCACCCTCAAATATATTCATTAATAATTTTCATTGTACATTCCATTTTATTCTTAGGAGAAGATACCCCTAAAACTTATTTTTATTGTTTAGTAATAAATAGTCGATTAACTTTCTTATACCAGCCAAAATATGTTGTAAAGTGGAAAAACATTTCATCAACCACAGGGCAGCTTTTGTTCATTTTCCTCTTGATCTGATTCTTGTTTAGTATTGGATTTGACGAGTCAGGTACTTACAAGTAACCGACAATTTCTTCAGTACCTCAGAGATAGATCGTATATAAAAGTTTGAGTTGAGTTCTGTGGTGACCTTAAGTCCGAATAGACATTAAAGACAAGGGCCTCCTCGAGAGAACAACTCGGAGACAGGTTATCAACTAAGCCTTCAGAGCTCAGTCAAATATGCTATTTAACACGTAGTTTGGGGATAGGCATATGGATTCTGACCTTTTCCAAGGTCATTTTTCAGAAAGAGAACGCAACAGGCTTAACAAGAGTTTGAGCCCGGCTCGACGATTTCCTTCTACGTGCTGACAGGCTTTATGCATCTCAGAGTCTGTATAATATTTTCCTTTCGTACTGACCGAATCAGGCGGCATTGCATCAAGAGCTACTTAATAAGTCATTTTTTTTTTTCATTTTTCCCGGGTAAGAATCAGTTAGCCTCTTGAAAAGAAGATTTATTTATATCCGAATGCTTCTAAAATACGTCATATCTTACTAAATAGTTTTGCTATATGTGAATAAGTATGACATACAATTGATAAAACATTTGCAGATTCAGAGTTTCACAAGAGCTGGCATATTGCACGCTGAGAATCTCAAAATAAAACGTATTGTATTAAGAAGTTCTAAAAGAAGCCGCACGCATTTCAGGATTGGCTCATCCGTTTACGAACTGAATAAAAAGAAAAGCTTTTTTCAATAAATCCTCAAAATCATCCAAATCTGCATTTTAATTTTATATATATATATATATATATATATATATATATATATATATATATATATATATATATATATATATATGGCCTTTACAGATATGTGGCCTGACGATTGAAATAGCATGAAACAGACTGTCGCCTCTAAGTGTTGACTATCTATGTTCACTTATATATATATATATATATATATATATATATATATATATATATATATATATATATATATATAGATAACTAGACTCGTTTCGAAAAACCCTCTAATTTTAATTTTTAATTAATTTTTTAATCAATTTTTAATTTATTACAGCAACATTCCCCCCAAAAAAAACTGAGTTACATAAAATATTCAACAAAAACAATGTAAAACTTAGTTATTGTTGCATGTCGAACGTAGGGACTATAATAAATGGATTGAATAAGAAAAAAACTAGGAATAATCCACGCAGTAATCCTCCTACTTGTAATTGTAGAAACAAAAACATCTGTCCATTACAGGGAAAATGCCAGCAATAATGCGTGGTTTATCAAGTGAAAATTTACAAAAATAGTGAGGATACTAACCCTAAAACATACATAGATGCTACTCAGGGTAAATTTAAAAAAAGATATTATAACCATACGAGTAGTTTTAAAAACGCAAAAATTAAGCATAGTACCACGCTATCTACTTATGAATGGAAAACCAAACAGGAAGATAATATAGACCCCATCTTTAAATAGGAAATATTAAAAAAAATGCCCAAAATATAAAGCAGGCCATAAATTTTGTAAATTATGTGCAGAGGAGAAATTAGCCATAGCTTTATATGATCAACCTAACCAGCTATTAAACTCTAAAACTGAAATCCTTAACGTATGTAAACATAAAAAATCTTAGCTACTAGATTAGACGTTTTCCCCTTTATTGTCATTCCACCTTGATGTTGCTTTTTTTTTTTGTTTTTCCCCTCCCCATTTTTGTTGAATAAATATTTACAAACTTAAGTTTGTGTTTGTGGTTGTTTGGTCACGTGGTATGATTTTAGCTATCGCCTATAAATATGCGTTTCTCTTTGCCTCGTTAGCCTTACTTTCCCTGACGATCCGTTTAGGTGAAACCTAGGTAGGTTTGTCTGGCTCACTAGGTGTATATATATATATATATATATATATATATATATATATATATATGAATCATTCATACATAAAGCAGATTAGTGAAGTTAATGATATAAATGGCGAAATCCCTTCGCTAACAAAATTTTAAAGGTGCATTAACCTACAAATCACTCGATGAATGTTATGATCCTTGTTTTTAAGAAACATAAGCTGCATAAGGTCTTTCTTTAATACATCTTCGCAAACAAATTTATTAAAATTACATTAACCCACGAACCACTAGATGAATGTTATGATCCCTGTTTTTAATAAATTCAACTTGTATAAAGTCTTTTTTTGTTAGTACTTTCATCTGTTTATACAGACATCATCAGGCATGAAAATTGATTTGTTTTTTTTTAAATACATCCAGGTAATGACGGGACACGAAAAGGTTGAATTTTTTGAAAATTTAAAAGTGCGTTTTTTTACTAATATGGTAATTGGAGAATTCTTTTGTTGTAGTATTTTTTTTTTTCAGTCGATGTGGCATGAAATAAATTGTTCAGTAAATAGAGCAATGTCGTAGCTATTATCCCAGAGGTTGCACGTCGGATCAGTTCTTTTTAAATCAAATATGGGGGTGCAGTTCAATTTATATTACATGAATCATTCATACAAATATATATATATATATATATATATATATATATATATATATATATATATATATATATATATATATATATAATTCTCAATCTCTATATACACTAGAAAAAATTCCACCGTATTCTCAAAATATTCATACATTTAATAAATGCTTTCTTTTAGAATTTACAAAAAAATAAGTGTACACTTGAAAAAATGCATTTTTATGACCGTCTAAAAATCTGTATAAACTTAATAAAAATATTTTAAAGAACTTCAAAAATCCTTATTTGCATAATTTACTCGCAGACTATTGTCTCCATTTTTGTTTTGATTATCATAACGTTTCGGCTGTTGAGGCCTCCGGCATTTATCAAGTACTTGTCGACCCGAGTAACCTACAGGGAAATTTGAAGTGAACGAACCCTTCATTTAATCAAGGAAACAGGATTGTCCCCGTTGTGCTGACCATATCTAGAGACATCTCATTTCGTTCTTGTTCAAAATTGATCACTTATTTCTCGCTCCGTTTCCACGGAATCTAAGACTACACCAATGGTTCAGGGATTGAATTCACAATTGCTTAGTTACCAAATTCACGAGCCTTGAAGAACATAATTTGTATGTATTTGTAAAAAAAAAAATTAAATTCGCAACATTTGTATACACTTGGTAAAATATATTTTTAAGATCTTCGCAACATTTGTATACACTAGATAACATATATTTTCAAGAAATTAATTAGGGTGTAATGGTTAGGCTTGTCTCACAGAACATATTACGACTAATGGTTATCCTCACTGGGTGCAAGTCCTTGTCTCAGCGCTTGGCAAATCGCTAGAACATATTACGACTGAAAATGGTGTGTCCTTTTTATCCTTGATAAAATATATTTTTCTGAAATTCGCAAAATTTATATACTTTTGATAAATATGTTTTCTCCATATACTTGATCCTTTTGCCACATTGGTAAAATATTTTTAAGAACTTCGTAAAATTTGTATTCAATTGGTAAAATTAAGTTCGCAAAATTTTTATACACTTGATAAATATATATAAAATTTTCAAATATTCACTTGAAAATATATTATAAAAGATCTTCAACATTTCACTTGGTAAAATATATTTTCAAGATCTTCGCAACATCAATATTCACAAGATTTCGCAAAAAACTATATTTTCAAGATCTTTCATTCACTTATATATTTTCAAAAACATCAATAACATATCAATATTCACTTGGCAAAATATATTTTCAAGAACAATATTCATTTGGTAAAATATATTTTCTTCACTTGCAAAATATTTTTCAAGATCTTCGCAACATTTTTATTCATAAAATATATATTTTTTGGTTCACTTGCAAAATATATTTCAAGACTTCGCAACATCAATATTCACTTGGTAAAATTATTTTCAAGATTTATATACTTTTAATAAATATGTTTTCAATCTTCGCAATTTCATCATTTCACTTGGTAAAATATATATTTCAAGATCTTCGAACATCAAATTCATATATTTTCTTCAAAATTTTTCAAGATCTTCGCAACATCAATATTCACTTGGTAAAATATATTTTCAAGATATTTGATCTTCATTCACTTGGTAAAATATATTTTTGGTAAAATATTTTAAAATTCATTCGATCTTCGCAACATCAATAATATTTTCAAGATCTTTATTCACTTGATAAAATATATTTTCAAAATCTTTGCATCATCAATATTCACTTGGTAAAATATATTTTCAAGATTTCGTAAAATATCAATATCAATAAAATATATTTTCAAGATTGGTAAAATATATTTTTTATATTTTCAAGAATAACATTCAATATTCACTTGGTAAAATATATTTCGCAAATATTCACTTGGTTATATTTTCAAGATCTTCACTTGGTAAAATATATTTCAAGATTTCGCAACATCAATATTCACTTGGTAAAATATATTTATTCAAAAATAATTTTCAAGATCGTATTCACTTGGTAAAATATATTTTCAAGAACTTCGTAACAAATATATTTTCAAGACCTTCGCAACATTCACTTGGTAAAATATATTTTCAAGATTCTATATTTTCAAAAAAATATTCACTTGGTAAAATATATTTTCAAGATCTTCGCAACATCAATATTCACTTGGTAAAATATATTTTCAAGATCTTCGCAACATCAATATTCACTTGGTAAAATATATTTTCAAGATCTTCGCAACATCAATATTCACTTGGTAAAATATATTTTCAAGACCTTTAATTTGATCAATATTCATTGGTCAACATTTGTAGATCAATATTCAAAAATATATTTTCAAGATCTTCGCAACATTCAATATTCACTTGGTTGAAGATCTGTTTTCACAAAAATTTTTTCTTATTTTGCAAAATATATTTTCAAGATCACTATTTTCAAGATCTTCGTATCAATATTCACTTGGTAAAATATATTTTCAAGATCTTCGCAACATCAATATTCACTTGGTAAAATATATTTTCAAGAACTTCGTAACAAGGAAAGTTCATAAAATTTATTTTCCAAAATAAAGAACTTCTCCCATTTGTATACACTTGATAAAAGGCCCTTACGTCTCACTGTTCCTATAAAGTTGATATTTATTTTACTTCTTTTTTTCTCCCAATTTAATTTGATATAATTATTGTCTCAGTTTGAAATGAAACTCTTCCATTGCCAATCTGTTTTCGCAATTTTCTTATTTACATGATCACTTAGTAATACAGTAAAAATCTGCGATACCCACGAAGTAAGTATTCATAACGGCGTGTGAGTTCCATAAAACTGAACCCTTAAGCTGTATGGCATTCAACTAAAAGCATTAACCACATTTGCATCATCTAGGTTTCTGAGAATTCAAGAGAGAACTTTCTTTTGAACGGCACTGCTTTATGTCGCAAAATAATTGGTCTATACATGCCACCCACCATAAAAATCGTATCCGTAATTCTGATTTGTCCGGGGACCAGCAACTAAAAAGAAAAGTCAATAGGACAAAGTAATACACTCCATAGAACTTCAATAAAAGCTATTTTTAAAAAAATCACTGTCTCTCCTTCCACCATCTCCTTCTGCAATCTCTCTCACTCTTCCTGGATATCTTTCTTTCTTTTTATGTGCCATGTCCTTTCAGGACGTAGGCGATCATGGCTCTCCACCTCCCTCTATCCTTTGCAGCTCTCAACAAGTCCCTTCCCTCTGTTTCCTCCCCCAGACCACGTTCTGTCATCCATTTGCTTAAGCCCACCAGGTATGTCATGCATTGTTTTCCCTTGTCTCTCTTTCCCTCTATTCACCCCATGAGTATTAGATTCTCCAGGCCCTCCTTCCTCATTATGTATCCCAGAAACTTCAGCTGCCTTTTTCTGATATTAAGTATAAGCCTCCTCCTTGTTTGCAACCTCTCTAAGATCCCATCGTTGTTCATACGTTCCCTGCCTATCTTTCTTTTTATGTGCCATGGCCTTTCAGGACGTGGGCAATTATGGCTTTTTACCCCCCTATACCCTGCAGCTCTCAGCAAGTTCCTTCCCTCTGCTTCCTCCCCCAGACCACATTCTATCATCCATTTGCTTAAGCCCACCAGGTATGTCATGCGTTGTTTTCCCTTTTCTCTCTATTCGACTCGTGAGTATCAGATTCTCCAGGCCATACTTCCTCATTATGTGTGCCAGGAACTTCAGCTGCCTCCTCCTTGTTTGCATCCTCTCTAAGACATCATCGTTGCCCACATGCTCGGTCCATGATATCCTTAGCATCCTTCTGTAGAACCACATCTCCGTTGCCTCGAGTCTCTTCTTCATCTTTGAGGAAGTCGTCCAACATTCGCTGCCGTAAAGAAGGACAGATGCCAGGTAACAGCTCATTTTTTTTCCTGCATATACGTTGTCAATGATATCAAGTTAGGACTTATGGCCGACTCATTAATTCCACTATGTTTTTTCCTCATGTTCCAAATTGTGAAGACTAGCTGAAATCTTTTCGGCTATACAGTCGAACTCTCTGCCTTCGGGCAGAGTGGAACCCGGACGAGGCTATGCCGAAGGGCAGAGTCTCGTTCGGGGAGGTAGACCGAACCGATCCTGTTTATACGAGTTCTACGGGGATTTTTTGGTCGAGGCTACGGGCTCGGAATAACCACGTTAAACTCGGCCTTGTGCCACATCTACCCTCGTGGGGGGGTTGTCTAGTAAATATTAACTCTGAAGACTGGGCCAGGATGACAAACTATTGTTCAGAAGACCGCCGTGGGTGTTGAATTCTCTCAGTGAGGTATTGTCTATGTCTAAGTTTTGGATATAACACCAAAATAGTGCAGAGGCTTGCAGGACTTTCGAAACCTCAACAAGCCTCCAGCATTCGGATTACTTAGAGAGGCTAGACGGCACGTGGCGAAATGGTAAACCAAGGAATCAGCCTGCTTACCCATAACCATCTTCCATCCTTCCGCTACCTCTAAAAGTCGATGCTACCACATCTGTCGCTCTCGTATAATAAAGCAAATATGAACAAGAAACCGTCCTTGTTGATACCGTCGATGCTGTGGCGTCAGGGGTCTGAAGTAACTGAAAGCAGCAGCGACACGGAACGCAGCATACGTCATAAAGTCGCGTCATTGGCGCGTCGATAAAAGGAAGGCGTCTCTTCCTTTGGAGTCGCCATCTTTTATCTGAGTGTTGCCCGGCTGACCTGAAATGACGGGAAATTTTTGTTCGAGAACGAAAGTCATTATAAATCCACACTTTTGGTTCGGAAGGATATAGAGAAGGTTTTATAAATATGAACATTAGACATTAACCAAAATCATTTTTCATCTTCCGATGGGAAGAGGAGGAGGAAGAATGCAGGCGCTGACATGGCGTTGGCTGAGGTAATTGCGGTTCATTTAGAATAAATGCGAGTACAGTTTATTGTCTATTAAAATATGCAAAGAATAAGTGTTACTTAAATTACTAAAGGATCAGAAATTACTTAAATTACTAAACAATCACAAATTACTTAAATTACTAAACAATCACAAATTACTTAAATTACTAAACAATCACAAATTACTTAAATAACTAAACGATCACAAATTACTTAAATTACTAAACAATCACAAATTACTTAAATTACTAAACAATCACAAATTACTTAAATTACTAAACGATCCTAAATTACTTAAATTAATAAACGATCACAAATGACTTAAATTACTAAACAATCACAAATTACTTAAATTACTAAACGATCCTAAATTACTTAAATTAATAAACGATCACAAATGACTTAAATTACTAAAGGATCACAAATTACTTAAATTACTAAACGATCATAAATTACTTAAATTACTAAACGATCACAAATTACTTAAATTACTAAACGATCACAAATTACTTAAATTAAACAGTAAAATTACTTAAATTACTAAATAATCACAAATTAAAAATTACTAAACGATCACAAATTACTTAAATTACTAAACAATCACAAATTACTTAAATTACTAAACGATCCTAAATTACTTAAATTACTAAACGATCACAAATGAGTTAAATTACTAAACGATCACAAATGACTTAAATTACTAAACGATCATAAATTACTTAAATTACTAAACGATCACAAATTACTTAAATTACTAAACGATCACAAATTACTTAAATTGCTAAACAGTCACAAATTACTTAAATTACTAAATAATCACAAATTACTTAAATTACTAAACGATCACAAATTACTTAAATTACTAAACGATCACAAATGACTTAAATTACTAAACGATCATAAATTATTTAAATTACTAAAGGATCACAAATTACTTAAATTACTAAACGATCACAAATTACTTAAATTACTAAAGGATCACAAATTGCTTAAATCACTAAACGATCACAAATGACTTAAAGTACTAAACGAAGAAAAATGACTTAAATTACTAAACGATCACAAATTACTTAAATTACTAAACGATCATAAATTACTTAAATTACTAAACGATCACCGAACTTCGGGCCAGGTCAGTACCTATGTGGGTGACAGCCTGGGAATACCAAGTACTGTAAAATTGGATATACGGTGGTGTATATCAGATAATGTCTCGGAATTGGTAATACGATAGCCAAGTTCCTGTTACTGTCAGGTTCTATTCTGTTGCGCGCAAATACTCTTGGGAAAGGTATGGATTAACCTCTTCAATTTCGAGATATAAGTTAACTAGTGGGACTTGTATCAGTAAATCATATAAAATCGAAAATAATTCTTACCGTTTAAAAAGTATGTTTTCAGGCTTTAAATAGCCTGACAAAGGTTGATAAGTCGTAAAACACAAATCAATGAACTTGAGTCACAGAAGACGACTTTAAATAAACAACAAGAAAATAAAAATGCCTTGACGTGAAGTAATAGTTAACAATTTACTCTAGTGAGGTATTAATATTCTGTAATGAATACAATCTTCACTAGGTATTCTATCATCGTAACAAAATTAAGATTATTACTTAGATACTTCAGCTTGAAGTAATGCTTAACTAGTTAGTCTGGTTATTGCCTTCTGAGTAGTGAGTTCAATCCCTTACTAGGTGGCCTATACTTGCAACCGCGAATCTGTTTTCCCACTCGAGGCCAGTGTACTGATGAGGAAGTGGGGCTATGCTGTTGGCATAGGTATTCATAATTAGGATAAGAATGATCTTGAGAAAAAAAAGAACAGATTTGAGATTACGTTCGCTGGTAATAAATCCTGGTTGGACTTCTAAGTCTCTTCGAACCGCCTTTCTTAATTTACTTCATATCTGCATGAAGGCTTTTTGTTCCTAGTAAATGTTGCGGATTATTTTAATATAACTCCCATATAATTTGAGCTTACCTGGCAGTTCAAATAGATTTGGTGTCTTGTTTAATTCTAATTCAAACTTAGATCGGACCCATCTAATGTTACTCTACCTTCATTACTAAAAATTACTGTTGAAAAATCAGTTTTCATTTGCTACTTCACCTAACTAACACGTTTATCTTTGTACTGCTTACTTAAAGATAGCTTTTGGTAGCTTTAATCTTTAGCTCTCTGCATTATTAATATTACCATCCACTGCATTTTTCTTAAGGCGTCGCAATTATTATATCCTTATTATTAATGACACTCAAAATTGTTTTTGTTGCCATAGCAGGATATGACAACACAACTGTGGAAATTCAAATACACTATTGTTCAGGAATCAGAGTCACCGTCAGTAGCTGGATAAAATTTCAGGACAGCAAATGAAGTCACATACACAGTGATAAAGGTTAATGATTTAATATTTTGTATGTTTGTTTAGCACGGAAAGGTGGAGTCATAGAAAGTTACTATCTGAAGAAAAGAATAAAGATGGTGTAAACCCGCTTAAGTGGTGGGTTTTTCGAAGAGGATCGTTGATAAATTTAAAAAGATGTAAAGAATAAAAAGAAATTGCCAGGTAAAAATAACGTAAGAATCTTTTAAAAGTAATTGTTATCTGTCATCTCACAAAAGAAAAAGATGGGCGACAATAATCCAAATTAAGTAATAACGTGTAATTTTGCGAATAGAAAAAATCTTTTTGCTTACAATGAAGTGGTTAATGTACCGAAATAAAAAAAACAGATTCATGGAGATTCGATAGAAAGAATGGACGTAAAACGTTTAGAATTATGAAAAGATTTCAGAGGAGAAGATAATGGCTTCACCCGCTGTCAACCGTTAAAATTTGGTAACTTTAAAACCTTGTAAATGCTTGCAATTCCTTATAAAGATTTTAGCATCGGAGCATTTAAAGTTTGTGGACTTGTAAAAAAAGAAAAGAAAATAGGAATTATGGACTGCGGACGTTGATAGTTGTATGTTGACTCCAAGAAAAAAAATCAATTAAGTATTTGATACAAATATTGGAGTCAGTAATGGTAATATTAGCTTTATGCCGACATTGAAAAATTTGGTATTCATTAAGCAAATTCCTAATACCGCTTTCGGTTGAAATTTATAAAATTTTAAAATAGGATTCTCTATTCCAGTAGCTGATGAGGATTTCCTTCCTAAGTTTTTATTGAAGTCCAGTCTGATACCTGATGGGTGATTCCTTTCTAAATTTGAAGTCCAGTATCTGATAGAGGTATCCTTTCTAAGCTTTTATTGAAGTCCTGTAGCTGATGAGGATTTCCTTCCTAAGCTTTTATTTGAAGTCTAATAGTTAATGGGGGTTTCTTTCCTAAGCTTTTATTTAAAGTAATGAGAAACGTCAACATCTTATGTCATCCTTTCCACGTCGAGTTACACGTGTTTTTAGCTGTTTTGACTGTTGGTAGTGCTCAAGTGATGTGGTTTATGTTATTTGATACATTTTGTTGTTTACGTTTGTGTAGCGCCAATCCACGATGTTCAAAGATGTATGGTCATCATCAAGGTCAACAGGCTTCTCTTACTCAATGCCATTTTTAACCATTGATCTCAGGAAGTGGTTGTATACAGCTGACAGCGTAGATATTTCTAAACGGGTTTGGCGCCAAGTATGACATCCTTATGAAAGTCTCAATCTGACAGACATCACAAATTAATTAGTTTATAGAAGTCATTTTGCTAACAATTCGAAATTGAAGAATAGCATCCAAAGATTTTAAAAGAACAACCGTAGTATACGAAGTTTAATCCAAATATAGGGTGACCCCAAAAAATTTTAACAATCCAATAAAATCAATAGTGATGGAAGAAAAATATTATATTCATAGTAATTGAAACCTTTAAATATGCCATTTAAGAAACAATGATGGAATTTTCATTTTTTTAAAATTACGTCCTTTAGATGGCGTCCTCCTGCACGAATACATTCTTGAAATCTGCTGTTGAGATTCCTCATTGACTGCTGTAACATCACAGCTGGGATACTGTGAATTTCATCTTGAATTCTAAATGGTGAAATGTTTACTTGATCAAGGTCACTGTCTCCCAGTGTTGTCACTTGCTCATGTCTGTCAATACGCACATTTTTGGGGGTCACCCTATATATCTGGAGTCGTCCTATAGAAAGAAAACTACACGACATTTCAATTCTGCATTTAATTTCCTTCGAAGTAGCCCTTTTTTGAAGCGACTCAAATTATCCTGCGTTATTTGATGGAAGCATTTTTGGAATTATTTTCTGGTGGATAGCGATCAGCTGCCTCATGGCATTCTCTTGGAATTCCTCGACGTCTTGAAATCTTGTTCCAATCAAGTGGGATTTAATTTTTGGAAAGAGGAAAAAGTTGTAAAGTGCGACCTCTATGGTGTGTTGAGACGACCACACTCTACACACTTTCATTTCCAGGCACTATAAAGCACTATAAAGAACGGAAGTTAGCGAGAATGTTAGAACTTAACCCCGATACTTTTTGATCAGACCATGATCAGATATAAGTCAATTAATTGGTGGCTGTTAATAGTTTTTATTATTTTTATGTGTACATATGTGTGAACGTGATTTCATTTGTAACTGCTTACAAGCAAGGATTTTAAGAAATATTTTCATTTAACATTCTTTTGTTTCTATACTATTGAAAAACTGTTGATAGTCTTCAAGTGATGTGGTGTCATTGTGATTCTTTAGCGTCAGTCTACGATGTTTGAAGAAAGATGGTAAAGTGGTCTACGTATATGTGAAAAACGTAACTAAAGGGTTAAATGTATCTTTCGACATATATGGATTGATCAAAAAGTATCGGCACTGGTGCTATGAAAAGAAAAAAAACCCTACGACACATATCATTTCGGTATTTAATCTCCGTATATCGTTTCCAATGATGGAATCATTCCTGGAATTACTCTTTTATGATAGCGAGCAACTGCCTTATCGCATTCTCTTAGATTTCTTCGACATTTTGGAAATCTTGTTTCTTTGTAAGTGGGATTTGAGTTTTGAAAAGAAGAAAGTTTCAAGAGGCGAAATTTGAGGAAGATGGTGGTTGTCGGACCTGGGGAATGTCGTGCTTGTCCAAAAAACCGCTGCACGAGCCATGGTCACTGAGGGAAACTGTGCTGTGTTGAGAAGAGCACACCCTACACACTTTCATTCCAAACACTGTTATAAACAAGTGACGTGAGCGAGAACGTTATATCTTAGTGTGTACACGCCGCCGAGTTCAAAGTGAATCTGTGACAAGCGGCTTCACTCTGTGTACTTTGATACTTTTACTATAGCAACAATACCATTATTTCTTTTTTTTTTTTAAATCTCGTACACATTGAAAGCGCGACGTTAAATGAACTATCAATAAAATTCTATCATATCTTAGACGGTTTTGGAAAACCTGCTGCTGTGTTGGGAGCTAAACACAAGACAGGTATCTTTGAAGAGGATTTGTAAGAGTTATTTACAAAGTTACTGAAGATGAGATATCTTACTTATTTACAAGGTAGTTTCAAGTTGAAGCAGCTCTGATGTTTGAAAAATTAACACAATCAGAATTATCTTGGAGACAGTGGCCAATCGTTGAATGCCAAATGTTCTCATTGCTTCGGTGTGCTTGAGTTTTGTACCACTAATGTATTGTTTAACTATCGCTTTTCATAGAATTGATGTCTGGATGTGAAGTGTCAAAAAATTAAAAACTATATACCGAACAAAACAAAATGGCTGCATAACGGCATCTTACAATGATCGTCGATATGTGTCTGAAGACAATGCAACCCATGTGTATTCTTTGAGAAAAGCGTCAATGAAACATCGTTGATTTTATTCAGAATTCTTCTCAGTGATCGATATTGGTCGATTGCTTCATAATAACACTATTTCTAGTTACCAATCTTTGGGTCACCAAGTGCATATCTATTTCTCTATTTACATTCTGTTTCGCATTTTTTTTTTCAATCACTAACTCCAAGAACAATCTCAGCATCACAACTATGTCCTCCGATATATTATTTCGAAAATCTACAGAAAACTATTAGTTTCTAATTACTTTGAAAGTACCTCTAATCTCAAAGATAATTAAATCATGTCTCTCGGAGTTTTGATCACAACGAGATGGCCTCGTTAATAACGCTTGTATAATGACATCGTTAGTGTTTGTGTTAGTCACGTTTATGTTGGTTTGAAGATTGCTTTTCGTTTCGTCTCTGTTCCTTCATTATCATCTTCGTTTCAGAATTTCACTTTTTTCATCTTTTTTTTTTTTTTTTTTAAATTCCTATTTCTTATTTTCGTATCTTAATCTAATATCTTCTTTATTTCTTTCTGTTTTTTTTTCTATCGCATTTCGTCTTGTCCTCTTTCTTTTATAGCTTTTCTTTAATTTCTCTTTCTCTTCCTCTTCGTCTTTTTCCGTCTCCAGTCTTCTTCTCCTTCATCTTCTTTTTACTTCATTTTCGTTTTTTTTTTTATATTTTCTTCTTCTTTCTTGATCTTTTTTCTATATTTATCTCTGTCGCAGTTTATAGCTTAAGGAAAAGGCTTAGATGCAAGTTTTAACGATAACAATTTTTATTATTAGTAGAAAAACTAATACAGACATTGGCCTCCCCTACATTCTTCTTCTTTTTCTCTTCTTTCTATATGATTTACTGTTTCTTTTCAATATCCATTTCTTCTTCTTCTTCTTCTTCTTCTTCTTCTTCTTCTTCTCACCATCTTCTTCTTCTTTTTCTTCTTCTTCTTCCCACTATCTCCTCCTCCTTCTTCTTCTTCTTCTTCTTCTTCTTCCCACCATCTCCTTCTTCTTCTTCTTCCTCCTCCCACCATCTCCTTCTTCTTCTTCTTCTTCTTCCCACCATCTCCTTCTTCTTCTCCCACCATCTCCTTATTCTTCTTCCCACCATCTCCTTCTTCTTCTTCCCACCATCTCCTCCTTCTTCTTCTTCTTCTTCTTATTATTATTATTATTTTTATTCACCTTCATTTTTCTTCTTTCTTTCTACTTCTTCTTCACTACCACCTCTTTCTTCTTCTTCTTCCCACCATCTCCTCCTCCTCCTTCTTCTTCTTCTTCTTCTTCTTCTTCTTATTATTATTATTATTATTATTATTATTATTATTTTTATTCACCTTCATTTTTCTTCTTTCTTTCTACTTCTTCTTCACAACCACCTCTTTCTTATTCTTATTATTATTCACCTTCTTTTTACTTTTCCTTCCTCCTCTTCTTCATCTTCTTTTCTTTTTCTTCTTCTTTTTCTTCTTCTTTTCCTTCTAATTATAATTATTAGTAATTGTATTAGTCACCTTTTTTCTTCCTCTCCTACTTCTTCTTCTTCTCCCTTAACTTTTTCTTTTCTTCTTATTTTTATTATTATTAGTCTTCTTCTTCTTCTTCTTCTTCTTCTTCTTCTTCTTTAAATACTATTTTCCAGGATTTTTTTTTCTTATTTTGCTTTACCTATCATCTTTCGTCTACTTCCTTTTTCTTCGTCTATTTCTATAACATCTTCTTTTTCTTTATCTATTATTGATATTCTGCTTCTGCCCCCGCCCCCTACATAGAATGTCTAGTGTGTCTTACCAGAGGGGTCCGTTTTTAACACAGTTAACAGCTATCCGTTTCTTCATAACAGCTCAGTGATTCCCTTCGCCTGGAGATGCTCCTTTGGCCTAGGTGTAGGTCTCAGGTCATTGTGTGAGTGTCTATCCTCTTTGTCGCTCATTGTGTCTCTTAACCTTCAGAGCTGTCACGTCGGTTTCTACTTCTATGTAGAGGCAGACAATCTTTTTTTATCAACCCAACATCAGGTAGTAGTAGTAGTAGTAGTAGTATTTTCTTTCTCTTGCTTTTCTATTTTCTCTTCTATTTTTTCTATCTTCTTATGTTTCTTTCCAATATTCAATTCTTCTTCTTCTTCTTCTTCTTCTTCTTCTTCTTCTTCTTCCCATCATCTCCTCCTTCTTCTTCTTCTTCTTCTTCTTCTTCTTCTTCTACTTCTTCCCACCATCTCCTCCTCCTCCTCCTCCTCCTTCTTCTTTCTTCTTCTTCTTCTTCTTCTTCTTCTTCTTCCCACCATCTCCTCCTTCTTCTTCTTCCCACCATCCCTCCTCCTCCTCCTCCTCCTCCTCCTTCTTCTTCTTCTTCTTCCTCTTCTACTTCTTCCCATCATCTTCTTCTTCTTCTTCTTTTTCTTCCTCCCACCATCTCCTTCTTCTTCTTCTTCTTCTTCTTCTTCTTCCCACCATCTCCTCCTCCTTCTTCTTCTTCTTCTTCTTCTTCTTCTTCTTCTACTTCTTCTTCTTCTTCCCACCATCTCCTTCTTCTTCTTCTTCTTATTCTTATTCTTATTCTTCTTCTACTTCTTCCCATCTTCTTCTTCTTCTTTTTCTTCCTCCCACCATCTCCTTCTTCTTCTTCTTCTTCTTCTTCTTCCCACCATCTTCTTCTTCTTTTTCTTCTTCTTCTTCTTCCCACCATCTCCTTCTTCTTCTTCTTCCCCACCATCTCCTCCTCCTTCTTCTTCTTCTGTTTAATTTTTATTTCCAGTATTCATTTCTTTTTCATCTTCTTCCTCCTCCTCTTCTTTTTCTTCCTCTTTAATTATGTATATCTATCTTCCTTTTATTTTTTCTATCTTCTTTTTATTTTTCTTTTGAATATTCATTTGCTCTTCCTCTTTTTTCTTCGTCTACTTATATTTTCTTCTTTTCCTTTATATGTTTTTTGTTTCATTTTTTCCAATATTCATTTCTTCTTCTTCTTCTTCTTCTTCTTCTTCTTCTTCTTCTTCTTCTTCTTCTTCTATTTTCTATCCTCTTTAAATGTTTGATTTTATCTCTCCAATATCATCATTATCATCATCACCATTATCATCATCTCCTTCTCCTTCTTCTTCTTCTTCTTCTAATTATTATTATTATTATTATTATTATTATTAACAAGAGCAGTATTGTCGCTTATATTTTTTATTTGGAACATTTATTAGTGATTGCATATTGATCCCTCTTTCTCAGCAAAGATAGCGTTAAAATGTACTTTTAATATCAGTATTCCATTTAATAGCCTTTCATTAATAAAAAAAAGCATTTCACTCGAGATATATTGCTACGCTATTCATATCATGATCATGATTTTGTCGCAAAGATAATGTCAAAGGCGCATTCACTGTAGAATCAAATGGCAACAATTCTTTTTCTGACACTCAATGGACTCTTCTGAACATTCCTGCCGTCTTATAATAATGATGCTGTCTGAATATATTCTATTCTACCCCTCTTTTTTTGGGGGGGGCTCTTCAAGATTGTTCTAAGTAACGGAATAATTGCAGTCTTCAATGGAACCACCTATTTGCTAATCCTATGACAATGTCCAATATAGTTCTCCAGCTTTTAGTTTTCCTTCTTTCATTATAGTGATTTTCCAAGCGTAGATTGGATGTGGCACAAGGCCGAAAGTATGGAGGACCCAGTGAGGATCGAACTCACTACTCAATCGTAATTGTTCTAACGAGACAAGCTTGTTAACCATTACATCATTTCGAGGTGCCCAATGATTTTACGAGCGTAGATTGGATGTGGCACAAGGCCGAAAGTATGGAGGACCCAGGGAAGATCGAACTCACTACTCAATCGTAATTGTTCTAACGAGACAAGCTTGTTAACCATTACACCATTTCGAGCTGCCCAAATGATTTTCTAAGTATAGCTTAGATGTGGCATAAAGCCGAAAGTAAGTGGCACCCAGTGAGGATCGAACTCACTACTCATTTGTAATTGTTCTAGCGAGACAAGCTTGCTAACCATTACACCACCTCGAGGTGCCCAATGTAGTGATTTTGCAAGCGTAGCTTAGATACGGCACAAGGCCGAAAGTATGGAGCACCCAGTGAGGATCGAACTCCCTATTCAGTCGTAATTAATTCTAGCGAGACAAGCTCGCTAACCATTGCACGTCCTCGGGGTACCCTCCTTCTTTCATTATATGATCCGTTGAAACGGCACCATTCAATGTTTGACAGATCTTTCATTTATTTAAAATAATTAGCTCTTGTCTCCAAGCCGACACTGGTTAATCTGTCTAAAGGCTAGAGATTTGCTTTTTATTTTCACTCTTCTTTATGACAGATTCGGATTTATACTTATACGTAGCAACTGCATACGAATCTAAATCCTAATCGTTTGCACAGTTACTAGTAAGTTACCGTTCCTACTTGTTCTTGTCACTTCTTAATTTATTGTACTGAATGGTTGCATAATTGACGGTTTCAACTCTTACAGAAATGAATCCCATTTTGTTTCAGCAATATTATTGGTCCTGGTCTGGCATCTCGGCTTCAGTCACTTTCCCACCGCCGTATAGTTGCAGCTCTGTCTTTTCTATAAATACTTTCATGGTAATTGTTCGTAGGTGCTCTTCGCAATTGTTGTTTTTTATTCCCCTCCCCCAACAGACAAATGAATTGTAAATATGGGGACTAGTTAGTATTTTCCTAGAGACAAAGAGGTATTATGGTGATTGTAGTAAGAAAGGTACATATGAATGTGTTGTTTTTGTGAAAGGAATATTGTTTGTGCGATTGGGTCAGCGTTTGTGGCTAGCTAAGTTATAGTTAAGACAGAAGAAGACCGTCTTTTCCCCAATCCCCCCCTACGGCCTTGTGCCACATTTCTGTATTGCACAGAATAAATATAACTCTTCGCAATGGTTATGGGATGTATGCTCATTGGCCTCTTTTATTTCTGTCCCTATCTTTTTAGTTTAATTCCCGTCCCTCACCTCCTTAGGTGGTCAGTGACGTCAGCGCCCTGGTGGAGGCGAGGTGCCTTTCGTTTCAGGTGTGATTATTGTATTCGTTGCTGTGTCTGCATGAGTGTGTGTGTGTGTTTGAATGAGTGCTTGGGATGAATGAATGGTTTATACAGTGGAGTAATGGAAAGCGGCTAGGATATTGAGGAATCGGAGAGCCGAGTTCAAATTCCAGTCGAATGCATTACATTCACTTACGTGCTAATACCCTTGGGAAAGGTATGAATCCTCTTCTTCTCCCCCTCCAGCTATGGGTAACTAGCAGGACAAACCGGGTACTATAGCCTTGGATGATAACTGGTCTACCGCAGAAAGAAATGGCAACCTACTGCGCGAAAAAATCTGCCTCCTCAGTCATGTATCGAAAGATACATTATCGCCAAAGCGTGTGGGAATCGGTCAGTTATGTGCATGGCACATAACGGAGTCCTTCATTGATTTGGTCCAGTTAACTGCTGCTTCTGACACACTTAAGAATTGTGTGTGTGTGTTTTTTTGTGTGTTTTTTTATTACTAACACTGTTTTGTTTAGTTTCTTGTATATAGTTTTGTTCATTTTTTGTAAATTTTCATTAGGGTTTACATTTTTTAAATTGTTATCCCCCCACCGACAATGGGGACTAGTTAGGACATTCATAGAGACAATGAGGTATTACGGTGAATGTAGTAAGAAAGGTAAGTAAGAATGCGTTGTTTTGGTGCTAGGAATATTGTGGTATGTTTGGGTCAGTGTTTGTGGCTAGTTAAGTTTAACATTAAGACAGAACAAGACCGTCCTTTTCCCCATTCCCTTTTTGACCTTGTGCCACATTTTGTATTTTTACAAATAAATAATGCTGTTCGCTTTGGTACTTAGACTTTTTTTTCAATTTAACCACGAAATCTCATCAATTTAGAATTGAGCTGGCTAGATGTAACCGTAAATTCTATGCTAACAGTTTCTTTTCTCGCTTGTGGAACTCCCTTCAGGCTCCATGTTTTCCAGCCAACTTTAAACTGCAAAAATCTAAATGCAATGCCAATCGCTATGTACTGTCCACCTGATTTCTCTTTTCTCTTCCTGCACATTATTAATGTTTCTGTTCCGAATTCTTCCACACCCTGTAACCTCTTGTGACTTATTGGCTTTATCCTTTTGCAACGTTCTGCTATTGTTTTTACAATTCCTTTGTTTTCTATTTCACCCAGGGCTTTGCTGAAAAGATGATGTTTAACATCTAACAAATCTCTTTTACTTTGTTTATGATGACTAGATCTGGTCTCATGGCAAGGATTCGGTGATCCATTTGAATTTCAAAGATTTAAAAATCTGACCATTTCTCTTCCCTTCAATTTTATGAATATACCATTTGTATACAAGACAAATTTAAATCGATTGAACAATTCCTAGCGGATCACCGTTCCCACCCACTCATATATGATATATTTTACTTCATCCATTTATTGATGGTACCATCTCTGACTTCACACCTTTTACTTGTTTTTATCTAACTGCTCATTATATTTATGTGATGACTAGAATGTATTTTCTAACTTTTGAATTTCAAATAATCTTTTTAATTATTATTAATCGAATTTATACAACGAAAATACCTGGCGATTTTCTCTTGAAATGCTCAATATTCTAGCAGTATCCTCGGTATTCTAGCTTCCCTGGAGACATTCCATGCTGTGCAGATTATGGCGAGACAGCAAGGTTACTTTGGTAACAAAGAAAAGAATACGTTACATCTGTTCTTCTTCACGGCAGCGAATGTTGGATGATTTCCTCAAGGATGAGGAAGAGACTCGAGGCGACGGAGATGTGGTTCTACAGAAGGATGCTGAGGATATCATGGAACGAGCATTTGAACAACGATGAGGTCTTAGAGAAGTTACAAACGAGGGGGGAGATTATACTTAATATCAGGAAGAGGCAGCTGAGGACACATAATGAGGAAAGAGGCCCTAGAGAACCTGATACTCACGGGTCGAATAGAATGAAAGAGAGACAAAGGAAAACAGCGCGTGACATACCTGACGACGTTGAGCAGGTGGATGACAGAATGGAGTCTAGGGAAGGACGCAGAGGGAAGTAAACTTTCTGAGAGCTGCAAGGAATAGAGGGAGGTGGAGAGCCATGATCGCCTACGTCCTGAAAGGACAAAAGAAAAAAGAATCCTCGGGAAAGTTTTCGATTTTTCTTCGGTTTTCCAGTTTGTTTGTTTTTTTTAAATAATTCTTTCAAATAGATAACTGTCACCATTATGTTACTTTTGTTTTCTGTCAAAGTCCAGATACTTGTTAAGCTTTTTTCTCTCGAAATTTCCCAATATCGTTTCCATAAAACCGGAATGTAACTGGCCAGACGTTTCTGTTTTTGAAACAATCGATGATATTCCTTTATGTATATTCTAGTAATCTTTGGAAAGGAATTCCGTCTACCACACAAACACCATGTTGGTTCTTGAAAATGACAGAGGCGCTCGAAAGTAATTGAAAAAAAAAAAACAAGACTGCATGTACTTCAGACAGGTTAGACACAACTTCGGGCACAATACTCAACAAATAATTCGAAAATTGGAAACATAAAATAAAAGATTAAGCAGACCGTTCTTTAAACTTATTTGGATGAATATATACAGGGTACGATGGATAAATTGTCGTCTAAATTATGCAAAAAAGGAAAATGACACTGACAATTCAATTTAACAGATATATTTATCAAAATTACACAAAAATATCTTAAAATTTTAGATGAATTTTATACAATAGAGTTGTCATTGGATTCAACCATGGCCTCCAGGCGACTTCGGAATCTCCTGCATCTATTCTGGACGGTCTTCCTGTTCAAGTTGGTGAATGCTGCCATACTTATCTAAGTATCCTATGAGTCATTCCCTTATTCAAAATTAAATTTAATATATATCAAAGTGAAAAGGGCACCTCAACGTGCTTAGAAAATCACTATCAAAGTGAAAAAAAATCAGTTTGAGGTGGGGTACTCATTTGGATCAAAATGATGTATACTTATCCAAGTACCCTGGGTAATGTAGTTTCAGAATATATATGGTTATATGGTTCTATGTCCAAAATCATAGCAGAAAATCGATAACAAACAGTCAGATACTACAAATATATATATATATATATATATATATATAGATTGATAGATAGATAAAACTTGTCTAAATTATTTAATGAGACATATGTTTTATATATATATATATATATATATATATATATATATATATATATATATATATGAAGAAATATAGTCTTATGGCGTGCTACATTTATGGAATAAAGTGATCAATATCAGAGATAGAGTGTGTGTAAATATAAAAGTGAGCATAGAAGTCAACACTTAGAGACGACAGTCTGTTTCATACTCGTCTCTAAGTGTTGACTTCTATGTTCACTTATATATATATATATATATTAAAATAATTGATGTTATATATATTACATCAATTATTTTAATATATTTTCTGTTTATACGTTATTTTTATGCATACTAATATTTCAGTAAATGTTCTGCTTATAATAGTGTTAACTACATTTACTGACCTGAATGTCCGAGAAATTTCATAGAAAGCAAGAATCGAATACTGTATCCTACATAGAGCTGTCATTATAGCCTGACGTGCTATACTATTTAGCTACAGAGGAAGCGTCTGGTCAGCAACGTCAAATTACTGTTTTTAAACAAATAATTTCTCATGATTTGTCTCGAACGACTTCAGAATCTCCTGCAACTCTTCTGGGCGGCCTCCTTGCTCAAGTTGGTGAATACCGTCATAATCCTTGCCTTCAATTCATCTTTGTTGTTACAAGGAATTTTGTTGGTCTCTCGCTCAAATGTGCCCCGCACATAATAATCAAAGGGATTGCAGCCTGGGGAGTTAGATGGACAGATTTAAGGAGTGAAGTGGTCGTAGAAATTGTCTAAAAGCCCTGACTGTGTTCATATCGTTGTGTGTCATGGTGCAAAGTCCTGTTGCTAGAGACAGGGTTTTCCAGCAGCCACACTCTTTACCAAGGGCAACACTATCTTCTCAAAGCCCTTGATGTAGGTCTTTGTGTTGAGTGTGTGAGAAGATGAATGGAAGCATTGAATGAATTGCATCATGGTGCCGTTTCTCACAGACGGTGCCCAACTGACCATACTGTACTATGCAGACAATAAAATCAAAAACGAAAAACGGGCATACGCAAAATTAAAAATATAAAATAGCGGCAATTTACCCATCGCAAATGAATCCTCCTAACCCGATTTAGAAGACAACATGAAGGGAGGTGAAATAATCTTTGGGGCTAGTAAGACAGGATGTAAGATTATAGGTCCCTTCCAAATTGATGATGGTGTCTATATGAATAGAGAGAATTATTGGAAGTTCTTGAACGAGTTATGTTAATTGGTACTGGTCGATAATAAACGAATTGACGTTAAAGAGTGCAGACATGTCATACAACGTTCGCTCAAATACTGCAAAGGCATCTCTTGCACAAAATGCATATCTCTAGTGCATTATAAATGTTCTGAGTTTTATACCTTTATATAAACGTTTTTTTCTTGATAGTTTCGTTGATATTTCATGATGAAACAAGGATTTGGTGAAAGTCGGGGGTAAATAATAAATATTTGAAGGTAAATATTACAATAAACTCTTTTAATGAATAGATTTTATATATATATATATATATATCAATTCTGATCAATTCCAGATCAATTCTGTGGACAAGACAGATTAGTATAAATTGACAATTGGAAAAACGGCAAAATCTAAAATTTTTTCCAATTGTCATTTTATACTATATATATATATATATATATATATATATATATATATATATATATATATATATATATATATATATATATATATATATATATATATTTCCGTTCTCCTGTGTGACCTTGGCCTAGAGGTAAGATATCAGTCAGGTTCCGATACCAGCTTGAAGCAATTTGATGTCTAGCCATACTGAGGGGCTGCAGAAACGGCCTGCCTTGGATGACTATATATATATATATATATATATATATATATATATATATATATATATATATATATATATATTTGTTTCTCTGCGGATGACTAAAAGGGTTCAGTCCGACATTCCAACCACCTGAAAATGGCCACAACGTTGTGATAAATATGGCAATAGTTTGAATAATGTAAATAGTGTTTCCTCTTGAAGCATAATTATAATCGACCCTTTCCTTTTATATCCCCCATATATATATATATATATATATATATATATATATATATATATATATATATATATATATATATATATATATGCTTGTTTCTCTAATATAAGGGGAGGAGCAGTTTTGGTAATTTATTTGTGTTTGAGCATCTGATTGTGATTATTTTAAGATAATTTAGATGGGATAGTTTGTTCTGTATATTGTACATGACACAGCTGGTCAGTAGTATTATGCATCTCTTTTCATGTATTTTATTGTTATTATTACTATATATATGTGTGTGTTTGCATGTATATATGGATGTATCGCTTTGTGTGAGTGTGTGATATAGAAAGAGAAGCAATCTGAAATAAACTGAATCTAATAGAGATATATGTACACGGGTAGAAGGAATTACATTGATTCGAAGATATATACATACTTATTTTTCCACTGTAAAATCTGATAGATATGAAGAGAATTAGATAGATAGATAGATAGATAGATAGATAGATAGATAGATAGATAGATAGATAGATATTCTACAGGATAAAATAGATAGATAGATAGATAGATAATGATAATAGATAGATAGATAGATAGATAGATAGATAGATAGATAGATAGATGATAGATAGATATTCTACAGGATAAAATAGATAGATAGATAGATAGATAGATAGATAGATAGATATTCTACAGGATAAGATAGATAGATAGATAGATAGATAGATAGATAGATAGATAGATAGATAGATAGATAATGAACAGATCAAGATAGATAGATAGATAGATAGATAGATAGATAGATAGATAGATAGATATTCTACAGGATAAAATAGATAGATAGATAGATAGATAGATAGATAGATAGATAGATAGATAGATAGATAATGAACAGATCATAGATAGATAGATAGATAGATAGATAGATAGATAGATAGATAGATAGATAGATAGATATTCTACAGATAGATAGATAGATATAGATAGATATTCTAGATAGATAAAATAGATAGATAGATAGATAGATAGATAGATAGATATAATGATAGATAAAATAGATGAATAGATAGATAGAAGATAGATCAAGATAGATAGATAGATAGATAACAGATAGATAGATAGATAGATGAATGAATAGATAGATAGATGAATAGATAGATAGATAGATATTCTACAGGATAAAATAGATAGATAGATAGATAGATAGATAGATAGATAGATAGATAGATAGATAGATAGATATTCTACAGGATCAAGATAGATAGATAGATAGATAGATAGATATGAATATAGATAGATAGATATTCTACAGGATAAAATAGATATATAGATAGATAGATAGATAGATAGATAGATAGATAGATAGATAGATAGATATTCTACAGGATAAAATAGATAGATAGATAGATAGATAGATAGATAGATAGATAGACAGACAGACAAAAAAATGAGATAGATAGATAGATAGATAGATAGATAGATAGATAGATAGATAGATAGATATTCTACAGGATAAGATAGATAGATAGATAGATAGATAGATAGATAGATAGATAGATATTCTACAGGATAAATAGATAGATAGATAGATAGATGAATAGATAGATAGATATTCTTAAGATAAAATAGATAGATAGATAGATAGATAGATAGATATTCTACAGGATAAAATAGATAGATAGATAGATAGATAGATAGATAGACAGACAGACAGACACCTAAGCAATGAGATAGATAGATAGATAGATAGATAGATAGATAGATAGATAGATAGATAGATAGATAGATAGGCAGTGTCCGTCTTAAAACTTGCTTCTAGCGAAAACGAGAATTAAATTGCTGTCCTATTTGTCGTTATGCATTACCTTCATTTTGTCGCATCGTCTCTCTAGTTGCATTTCAATCTATTATTTTACACCTGTTTACCCTCTTTCCCTTTTTTTGCTCGTCTTTCCTTTTTTCTTCTTCTTTCACTTTCTTAAATTTCATTCTTTCTGTTTTCTCTTTCTCCTTTGTTTTTTCCTGACTTATTTCTTTGTTTTTTTGTCGGATTTTTCTTCTTCTTCTTCTTCTTCTTCTTCTTCTTCTTCTTCTTCTTCTTCTTCTTCTTCTTCTTTTTGTTCATCGTCTTAGCATTATTATTAGCAGTAGTAGTAATAGTAGTAATAATCGTATTCTCTCGCTCATTTCTCTCTCTTATATTTTATCGTATCTTTATACTTTTCATTTCTTTCCGCATTCTTCTTGTCCGTTTCTTTTTCTTCTTCTTTTTCTTCTTATTTTTCCTGTTTCCTATCTTTTCTTCATTTATTCTTTTCATCCCTTCTTTCTATCTTTATTAATTTATTTATTTCCTTTGTTACTGATTTCTTTTTCGTTCGTCTTTCTTTTCTAGTTTTTCAGTCCTTCTATAGGTTTCCGCGTTTTCCTACTTTTTAGTTCATTCTAATTTTTTTTTCAAGTTTCTTTATTCTTTCTTTTTCTAATACATTATTTTTTTTTCCTTTCTGTTGTCTTCGTATTTTTCTTTCTTTGATTTTCCTCTGGTTACACTTTCGTTCTCATGGCATCCATTTTGTCTCCTCATTCTTTCTTTGATTTTCTTTTACATTTTTACGCTCTTCCTTTTTGATTTTCGTTCGTTCGTTCATTCCTTCATTTTTGTCTTCCTTTTCGCACTACTCAGTTATCAAATCATCAGTGACCCGTCACATTTTCCTGAACAAAATATATTTTAACTTTATTCCAGAAACATCTCCTTTTGTCGTAATATTGATTGAACAGTCTTGTGCTGAATTCATCCTGGATGCTGTATTTTTACTCTTCCTTTTATCTTTGGCGGTTTCTTTTTCTTTTGTTTTTTGGCTTCATACACTCTCAATTTAACTTAAAGAGAATTAGAACTTCAAACAAACCTTTCTAAAACAGAAACCATGAACTGTAATTTGAATGAAAGTAATAATACCGTTTTCCGAGAATCCATCCTGAAAATGAAGAATGCTGAATCGATAATTCCAAAGCATTTTAAATACGTCAGAGTCTGGATCATTTATAACAAATTTAGTATAGAAGATCAGTTGAACACGGGATAGATTTGGCCCGAAGTACGTTTGGTCTAGAATCGTAAGATGCTGGATAAAAAGTAATTTGAGCGCTACTTAGTATTGGAGATTATGTGAACTTCAAGCTCAACTTTGTATAGGAGATTAGTTGAAGAGGGGGGTATAGGTTGCGCTTGAAGTAAAAGAGAAATATTAAGTGAAGAACTCAGGTCATGTTCTTAAATAGACTCTCATTTGGATATTACGAATGATGTCCAACTCATGCAGGAAAATATTTCATCTATTATCTGTACACAACCATTTTCTCAGATGAATGATTAAGAAAGGCTTCAAACAAATTAGCCCTATAATTTTTGTTATCGTTTCACTCCAAGCAAGACCAGAAAGCAACGAGGACGAAGGGGATTACAGGGACTAAAAGTGAAACAGAATGAAAAAATTGAAAACTAACAAAGTTGAAACAATATTTATAAACATATTTCATAAAAATAATGGATATAAATGGATAATCTGGAAAAGAATGAGTTTCAAGTGTATATGTATAATATTTAGAATACACTTTTTAAGGCAGACAACCTTAGAAATGGGGTGATATCCTGACTTATTGCGAAAATAGTGCAAGGGGGAAAAATAAAGTTAAGAAAACGTCAGTTATGTGCATTGCGTGATGCACGCTTAGACGATCATGTATCTTTCGATACATGACTGACGAGGCAGATTTTTCCCGCATTAGATTGCCATTTCTTTCTGTGGTAGACCAGTGGTAGACCAGTTGCCATCCAAGAACCCGATCTGTTTTGCTATTTACCCATAGCTGGGGGGGAAGAAGAAGAAGATTCATACCTTTCCCAACGGCATTAGCACGTAAGTGAATGTAATGGATTTGACAGGAATTCGAACTCGGCTCTCTGATTCCCGTTGTGTATTCAGGAAGTTTTGAGTCATTTGTTGGACACGCAACTATAATATTCCTAAATTATAGAATTTCTAATATATAATTGCTATAAATCTAATAAAATGACTTGACAACTTTTGTTTTCCCGATTGAAGCATGTGGTTGTAAAAGCTCTTTGAACACATCCTACTAAACCCTGTTGTCAGAGCGGACAATCTGGCAGAACGCAGTCAGGGCGTGAAGACAATATGGAAGCTCGCAATGCAAAAAATTTTGTCATAAACTGGGCAAAAGGCTACAGAAACGTATGAAATGCGCCAGACTGATTATGAATTAACTTGTATGAGCCGAGCATCTGATTTGAGCCGTCACGAGAAGTTCAAGGACGGCAGGGGAGGATGTGAGAAACAATAAATGGTGTGGGAGGGAGGCAATGTGGACGTAAAAATATCAGAACTGGTTGAGAGAAACGTATGAAATGCGCCAGACTGCTTATAAATTAATTTGTATGACCCGAGCTTCTGATTTCCGCCATCACAAGAGGTTCAAGGACAGTTTAGAGTATGTGAGAGACGATAAACAATATGGGATGTAAGAATATCAGAACTGGTTGAGAAAATTCCCAATTTTCTGGATGAAGACCGTCATGTGTCTCTAAAGAGAATAAGCATACACTTGGTATGATAACTGTACAAGAATTAATCATGGAGATCTGAACATGCGCAAAATGTGTGTAAAGTGTGTTCCCAGCGATGGTGACTGCAGCGAGATGATCGATGGTCATCAAAACTTTCCCTCGCCCACCATACAGTCCAGACTTTGCTTCGTATGTTGTCCAAGCTGAAAGAGAACATCATGAGAAGATGATTTAAAGATGAAGAGGGAGGCTGCAGACACCTTCACTTTGGATAAATTCTCTTGGAGTCTTCTCGAAAAATTGACAGGAGCGCTACAACAATTAGTCAAAGGATATCACTTCGAAGAAGATTAGAGTTTTGTAACTCTTTGAAATTCATAATTGTCTCGCCTGAAAAAGTCTCAAAACATATGGAACACCACTCTTTTCTGACGTAACCTCTCCCTCTGACTGGCTAAGCCTTAGTTATTAAATCAACAACACGAGCGACAGTATTATATGATAACAGAAATATTATAGCTACAGTGAAAATAAAGAGATACTATTAATTAGAATAACAAATACGTATTTTATCTGATAATTGGCCAAGTACCGTTGGATATTGTGTTGATCTTTAGGAAGTCGACAATTATCAAATGTATTTGACGCTAGAAAAGAAACTATTATTAAAGAAATGCGGATAGAGGGGCCCTTCAACATAGGTGCATGTGAAACTCTCTGGTTTGAGAGTTGAATTTTTGAATAGGGATTAAAGAAGCCAGCAACCAACTCAATTTTGGAGTTTACTTCTTGTGTTTGCAAAAGAAACAGATACACTATTGGAGCTTGTGTCTGCTTCAAACTGAGTCTTCCTTGCAGCGATATTTGTAAGTGTGAAAACTGCATATACGTTGTCAATGAGGATGTCAACAATATTAGACATTATGACAGTGACTGAGAAGCCGAATTAGATGATAATTATGGCGATGATGTGGAGATTTAGGATTGTAATGATATGATTTGATGAAAATCATTTGTTCTGTGTGTACCTCTACGATATTCTCTCTTAAATTCGAGTCTGCATATTTTGTTCAGCAAAATACAACCTAACAAATGTTTGTTACAGGTATATACACCATGGTTTTTTTAAAACTTTGTTCAAATATTAAAATGAGAGTAAAATTAGACACATTGAAAAAAAATCAGATTAATTATACGCATAAAATCGGATATTTCCCGGAAATGGATATATTTGATGGAAGTAGCTAAGAGGGTTTGGCTACTGTAACCAAGTAGTACACGGTAACTGGTACTCGTTGTAGTCGCAGGTAATAGGTGTTGGCCAATAGAATAGCCAATGCCATAGTTCAATGGGCGTTGTCACAGACTTAAACTCTGTCGTACCTACACATCCGTCTGTATTTATGACGGACACCAGCCAATCATATTCCAGCGAGGGGGAACACAGGTGTATGCATATTCCATTATATCAAAATCAAAGAGGACAGCAGAAATGACGACAGTTTTGCTTAAATCTTATACCGTCCAATATGCAAAAAAGTGTACATTCTATTTTTTCACTTTGATATATCGTTATCATACTATATGACATTGCATTTTTACACATTCCAGAACAATATAAACCCAAGTTGATCTGATTTTGGAGATTTTAAGCCCCATTTTAGTATATTTTGGGATATGTGCCTTGTGGTCTGCAAAATACACACTCACAAGTAATTCTGACAGGTCCAACCTTTCTTTTCTGAAACTTCATGTATGTACGCATGCTCTGGGGTAAATAACAAATTTTCCCTCCAGATGTATGGGTTGACCCCTCCTTCTGGAGCCTGTACTAAGAGTGTTACTGAATGTAAGGAGTAAGTACAGATTTTGAGAATATGTAGGATCGATAATGGTTGGCCCTCAACCAAAAGAAGTTATTAGGTTGGTGCAAAAATAATGACGTAATAATGTCGTTTTTTGATGTATTTTTTAACGTCAAAAAACGACATTCTTACGTCATTATTTTGGCATCGACCTAATAGATTGTAATGATCAGGGAAGTCTCCTTTCTTATGTCTGATCTAGAAATCAAAGAATGAATCTGAATAGAGCCTTCTTCTTACCAAGGGAATACGAAAGGAATGTAGATGAATCGAACCTGTGTATGTGTCATAGCGGGTCTTCGTTGTAAAGGTCTGCACCGGTGGGACTAAGAAATATAGATCGTATTAACATTTACCATGAAAATAACGATCGGTAACGATTAGCTTGTGACATTGCCTTTGTCGGAAAGAAGTTATAGCGTAGAAATTATGTCATCCTCGACAAGGCTGCGTGAACGATTTATAGATCTGACAACGTTATAAAGTGAGGACCCGGCAGTTCTAGTCCAGATATAAAGGAAATAAATAGACATGGATACAATATGAGAACTTGTAATACAGAGAGCTACAGAAAACAACAATAACAAAACTTATAATATGAGCTCTGGTAAAAAATTTAAACTGAGACATTAGGTATATAAGTCCAAAAATATTATTCCATTGGTGTCCCCAAGGCCCAGGAGATAAAAGCGTTGGTTGAAGTAATGCAGTTGACTTGAACCAAAGAGTTCAGAGCTCAATATTTGGCCACAGCAGAGCCGAACAAAAATCTGAGTTACTAAAGAGAAGTATCTGAAAGCTTAGATATCCAGAATGGACATGGCACGTGGAACTAGAAGAATCTAACACCCGTGGAGGGAATAAAGGGTTCGATTCGAGATTTCAACGTAATCACCTGAAGAAGGTTGCTGCGTACAACGACCGAAACGTCGTGATTACGACAGTAGAGATGAGGACAAAAGTCTGAAGAATGTAACTATTTACAAAATCTTCTTTTGACTGTTCAAAGAAGATTTCAAAAAGAGATTGAGCCACGAACAGCATTCAAGCTGACATGATCGCTACATCAGGAGATGCTTTGCCATCTTTATCAACAGTGCAAAAGTGGATAAATGAATTTAGGAGAGGAGGGGAGAGTTCTGAAGTTGACCCTAGTTCTGGACGTCCTGCAACCGCTACCATCGAGGGAAAATTGACCGTGTGCACTACATGGTGATCAATGACAGGCAATTGATTATAAATCGAATGCTATTAAAATATCCAGTGAGAGAGTTGAGAATATTCTGCACGAACTTGGTATGAAGAAGGTGGGTGGCACGTCTTCTGACACTTGATCAAATGAGCACCAGGCTGATCGCATCACAAGAAATCTGACATTATTTGATACAGATTCATCTGGTTTCCTTGAGCGTTAACTAAACCGAACATAAGACATAGATTCATCACTTTGAGTCAGAGATAAGGAGACAATCCAATCAAAGAAAGCTAAGATCGTTTTCTCTGCATGAAAGATGATGGTCGCAGTTTTTGGGGCTGCAAAACGCATTGTGTTTATTGACTATATTCAGAAGGGCCACACCATCAATGTAGAGCAGTATGTCAACCTGCTGAGACAGTTTCGAAAGGCTATCAAGACCAAACATCCAGGTTAACCGATGACAGGTTGTTTCATCAGGACAACGCTCCATCCCACAAGTCCTAATTACTGTCCGTGAATGTGGTTTTGAACAGGCGGAGTGCCATTTCTATTCTATTGATTTGGCATCATCTGATTATCATCTGTTCCCCAGCATGAAAAAAGACATTTGGCTAAGAACAAGTCTCGCAGTGATGATGACGTCATATCTGCTGTTGTTGAGATTTTTAACAACAGGATGAAAGCATCTTCTCCAATAAGATCTAATCACTGCAATAGTGGAAGAAGTGTTAGACTGCAAGTAGGACTATGGTGAGAAGTAAACATCAGTTGGTCACATTCTATGAGTGTTTCTTGCTACGACTATGAACTTTTCAAGTGACCCTCATAGTAATGTGTTTAGAGTAACGGTTATAGGCGCAGAAAGTGGATTCATCAAACCGAACAGAAATTCCAACCTGGTCTATTGCGTTTGCTTCCGCACTAATAACCTTAGAAAAAGAGCGAATCTACCTCTTTTCCTGCCAGCTATGGATTAAACGTTAGAGTAAACTGTGCCCTTCAGTCTTGGCTAGCCGCCAGTCTAAAGGAAAGGCTCTGTTTTCAAAACCGTGGAGAAGGCAACAGGAAACCACTCTAGGATTTTTTTCCAAGAAATCATGGGAATTTACGGATATTTACAAAAAGGAACTTGTGGAGAGCTATAATCGCGACATGGCGTTTATTTAAAAAAAACAATTGCAATATTTTGAATGATTTCTTGTGCTCTCTATCTATTCTAATTTGGCATTGTACATGATTTTATTCATCCTATTAAATATCTGCATGCATATATGCACCCCATTTTATAGGTGCATTTGAGAAGTTGTAAGTATTACCGGGTTATTTATCATTTTTATGAAACGCTTGAAATGGGCGGATTATTAAAAATTTAAATAAAACAAAGACTCAGGAATCTTATACTTACATCAGAAAGAGATTCAAATATATAGCATACATAGTGAGGAAAGAGAACCAGGAACTTTTAACACTCACAAGTCCTAGGGAAGATGAGAGGGACTGGAGGTAATACCGAATAGGCCTTTAAGAGTGTCATTGGACAGCAGGTCAGTCACTTTTAATTGAGAATCTTATGGGAGGTCCTCAATGATACATGATAGCTTTTCTTATAATTCTAGTCACTATACATCACTAGGGATGTTAATGGTTCTTTTTCTCTATGGATTGTTGGGAGGTAATTGTTACGTTATGTGTTGTTTCTGTCTTCAATTCTTCAGGCCTCAACGCTGCATCACAAACTGAATCAAAGAAGGACTATTTCCGTTTACTTACTTTATTTCATGAGGAACGGTAGAAGTAGCAGCCTTTATAGGTGGAAAAGAGAGGGTGATGGAGACAGAGAGGACAGATCAACCAGTTAGCCAAAACCTCATCACCAAATACTAGCTTATCTTAAAAAGGAATCTGGCTGCGGTGAGACATCCCTTCTAATTCTTGTCACAGACTCACAGTCTCCCAGTCTTAAGACGTATATACTGTACAAGACCGAAGAGCCACTGGAGGTAGTGATTATGTAAGAGGCACAGTTTATGGGGATATGTGGGGAAGGTAACGGTTTGACCTCGCTTTGAACAGGTTAGCATTGTAAGGATCAGAGAAGCATCATCTTGCGAGTCGGTTCCACAAAGCAGTGGTTCGTGAAAAAGAAGCTGCTCAAGTGGAACTTATATCTCACCAATAGAACACGAAAGGAATGGGGGTAGTTCGCTAGGATGTGGATAGCATGGAGGGCCTTATCCGTGAAGGTTAGGACTGGTGGAACTAAGGAATATAGGTCGTTTAAACACTTCCCACGGTAATAGCAATAGAGCAGTGTGATACTTGCGATGTTTCGTCTGTGAGAAAGAGATTGCAGGATGGAAAATAATACGTCACGCACAAGGACGTGTAGACGTTTTCGGGCTCTATCGAAAGTGGAAATTGAAGACTGGATAGCTTCCTCGCATATATGGCAACAGTGCTGCATTTTCTGCCTTATCTGACTTTTGTAAAGGTAAAGGGTAGCAGGAGAAGACAGGTACTTACTGAAGCAGTACAGGAAAACTACCATATCAAAATTCAGATCGAAACAACCCATCACTATCTGAATTCCACGCCCAAGTAGTTCAAAGCACTCCCATTTATATCATGTCAGAGTTCTTACCATTATTTTGCCATTTCGGGCCAGCCTGCGCGTTCTGTAATATAAAGTAAGGCTTTCAGCGGCAAAGAGCAATCTTCTAAACATCTAGGAACCGGTGGCAAGGTGGGGTATACGACGATTTGTAAAATAAGGGTTACAATGAATTACCAGCAGAAGAATCACTAGAAATACAGTCACTTCCCCCTCACTGGTTCGTTTATTTTCAACTAGTTTGAATTCAGGCTTTTCCTTTCATTAGACTGGCTGGTACACAAGGCTAGGAAGTCTTGTCATATGTGTTTCTTCTTTAATGTTTTTTCATTGGTATCTCTCCTAATTCCTGTTGTGCCAAATAGTTTAGGTAAATAATACACTGTTTACTTTTGTTTTCAAAACATTATGTGAGTATCAAATTTTCTTAGCCCTCATTCCTCATTACGTACCCTAGAAATTTCAACTGTCTCTTTTTAGTAAACTATTGACGTTATTCGGACTACTTACCTCATCTTTCTCGCCATAAAAGAAAACCGGGTATTGAACTCACACTCTTTGGGTCCTGTCACTGGATTTAACCAATGCCTAAGGCGGTGGAGAACTTGGAGAGGGGAATTAACAGGAGATAACTGATAACTGACATCCTTTAGACATGGCACGTGGAACTAGAACAGTCTACCCCAGTGAGCGAAATAAAGGGTTCAGTTCGAAATTCCAACAACCTGAAGAAGGCCGGAGCGTACAACGGCCGAAACGTTGTAATAAATATGGCGACAAAGATGAGGACAATAGTCCGAATAATGTAAATAGTGTACATAATACCTGATCTCAGAAATATAGACAGATGTCTCTTTTTAGTGTTAGGTATAAGTTTCATTTTTGTTTCCATTTTCTCTAAAACTTCACCTTTGCTCACGTGTTTTATCAGTGGTATTCTCAGCATCCTTCTGTAGAACCACATTTCTGTTGCTTCCAATACCTTTTTCATCAACGACATAAATGAGAACCGTTATTACATAACAGTTCTGTACATTTTTCGTTGTTTCTCACGATATTTTACTGTTTCTTAATACTTTGCTTAGCTTTTAGAATCTTGACAATGATGTGAACAGCCAACAACTTATATTTTTACAAACATTTAACTATGTATGTATGGAAATTTACGTTGGAGACCAAAGGTCTTGTAGAGACCCCATGACAATATTCTTCATTTAAGAATAGTGTAATTGTTTAACCCAAGAGAGAAGCCAAAGAAGAATTAGTCCGGCCGTCGTGATTAGTCAAGAATCTACTTCACTTTCCATCCAAGTGGAAGCTAATCAGAAAACCCACCGAGATAACAGACAGCTCGCACTGTCAGAATGTTTATTCAAACATTATTCGCTTATAAATAGCCGATTTTCTCGCTTGATGGTTTCACGGACATAAAACACAAGAATGAAAACGAGGATGTCTCGCTGTATGGGTAAACGAGCCAGACGAGCCAACATATTAAGCTACGTTGAGTTCGATTCACGTAGAAGACATAGAAGACTTACGGCCATATTAGTTGCACATATTTAGGGAAAAGGTTTTCTTGGGCATTTATCCGTAACTAAGATAAGGTTTGCCAGGGTCTTTCTTTTTTTTTTTTTTTTTGTCATTACCGTTATTAAATTTAAATCAGTCAGTTATGTACCATGCATGATGCACGCTTAGGCAATCATGTATCTTTCGATACATGATTGACGAGGCATTTTTTTTTCCCCGGAGTAGGTTGCTATTTCTTTCTACGGTAGACCAGTTGCCATCCAAGGCTATTGAATCAGGTCTGTGGTCAGTTATGTACCATGCATGATGCACGCTTAGACAATCATGTATCTTTCAATACATGACTGACGAGGCAGATTTTTCCCGCATTAGATTACAATTTCTTTCTGCGGCCAAGAAACCCGATCTTTTCTGCTATTTCCCCATAGCTGGGGGGAGAAGAAGAGGATTCATACATTTCCCAACGGTAGTAGCACCTAAGTGAATGTAATGGATTTGACAGGAATTCAAACTCGGCTCTCTGATTCCCCAATCCGTGCCTCTATATATCACTGCTCTAAAATACGTTGTGTATTCAGAAAGTTTTGAATCATGTGTTGGACAGGCAACTATAATATTCCTAAATTATAGAATTTCTAATATGTAATTGCTATACATCTAATAAGATGACTTGACAACTTTTGTTGTTCCCGATTGAAGGAAGTGGTTGTAAAAGCTCTTTGAACACATCCTACTAAACCCTGTTTTCAGAGCGGACAATCTGGCAGAACGCAGTCAGGACGGGAAGACAATATGGAAGCTCGCAATGCAAAAAAAAGTTTTGTCTTAAATTGGGCTAAATGCTACAGAAACGCACAGTAGGTTGCTATTTCTGTCTGCGGTAGACCAGTGGCCATCCAAGGCTAAAGAACCCGGTCTGCACTGCTATTTACCCATAGATGGGGGAAGAAGAAGTGGATTCATACCTTTTTCAAGGGTATTAACATGTAAGGTAATGTAATGGATTCGACTGGAATTCGAACTCGGCTTTCCGATTACCCACACGTTGCTTTACTTCGTAATTCCATGACAAGAGTTTATCTAAGCATATGTATCTAAGACAATTTAGTCATCGGTATGTCTGTTCGAACTATAGTATTGAATTTCCGGATGCATGGTGCAACCACCACGCGAAAAATGTCAAAAATGTTGATGCTGTGACTATATTGTGGAATTTCTCAATCCTCGCAGACGGAAAAATTGATGCAAATTAACCAGACACAGTGATAAAAGATTTCTAAAACGGAACCTACCAACTAATTGATATTGTTAAGAAGTAATGTCAGACTATTATTATTTTTCAGTGGCAGTGTATTTTGGCTCAGACCTTCTGAGGCTGACCTTTAAGGTCAGATGTTAGACAAAATAGGGATGTCGAGTTTGATTGGCTGAGCGTGAGAAATTGCAGTCATAAAATTTCACTTCATTGGAAGTTGTTAAATAGGGACAGAAAGAGTAAATAATATTGACTGTAACCCAAGTCCCACAGTACTTCACTCTAAATAAGAAAATTCATGTAAGAAAAGAGATTCAATTTTTATTTTTAACCAGATTAACCCCGAGCAAGGCAGTAAAGCTACTAAGACACAAGAGGTTACATGGTGTGGAAGAATTAGAAAACCGAAACATTATGAAGAAGCGAGAACAGTAGTAGAGTAATTGGGAAACAGTTGACATTGCATTTAAATTTTTGAAGATTAAAGTTGACTGGAAAGCATAGTTCTAGAAGAGAGTTCCACAAACAAGGAATATGAGAAAAGAAACTGTTAGCATAGAATTTATAGTTACATTTAGCCAACTCAACTGCAAATCAATGAGACCTCATTGCCAGTCTAGTACTGCACTTAAATTCATAAAGTCTGGATACTAGCGATGAGCAATATTTATTCGACTTATGTACAGAAATGTGGCACAAGACAAAAAATGAGGAATGGGGAAAAAGGCGGTCTTTATCTGTCTTAACATCAAACTTAACTAGCCTCAAATATTGACCCAAACATACAACAATATTCCTAGCGCTAAAACAACCCATTCTTACTTACCTTTCTTACTACATTCACCATAATACCTCATTGTCTCTATGAAAGTCCTAACTAGTCTACATATTTACAATCCATTGTCTGGGCCGGAGGATAAAACAATAATTTAAAATGTAACCTCAACGAAAATTTACAAAAATGGACAAGACTATTTACAAGGAATTAAACAAAATAATACTAGCGAAGAGCGATATTTATTTGTAAAAAATAAAAAATGTGGCACAAGGCCAAAACGGGGAATGAGGAGAAAAGAACGGTCTTCATCTGTCTTAACATTCAACTTAGCAAGCCACAAATACTGACCCAAACATACCACAATATTCCTAACACCAAAAAACACATTCTTACTTACCTTTCTTACTACATTCACCATAATACCTTATTGTCTCTATGAAAATGCTAACAAGTTCCCATATGTACAATTCATTGTCTGTGGAGGGAGGGGAATAAAACAAAAATTTAAAAATCTAATCTAATGAATACTAGCGAAGAGCTCATCCTAAGAATTACCATGAAAGTATTTATAGAAAATGTACATGGAGGCAATTTTATGGCGGTGGGAAAGAGACTGAAGCCGAGACACCAGATCAGGACCAATAATATTGCTGATTCTTCTTTGGGATTTATCAAGGAGTTCTTTTGTTAAGAAATACTAGCAGCTCAGCATAGTTTCATTATAAATCGCAGGCTGACTCTGTGGCTATTGAAGAAACCCAAATGTGTATGCGCATGTGCAGTCATTTGCAACATGAATTATCTAGCCAATCTATTAGAGAGGGCAATCCGGAAAAAAGCAGCCAGCCATTGTAATATATTACTGAGTTTGTAACTGGATTTTTTTTTTACAGGAAATCAAGTGACAGCAAATCTTTGTACAGAAGTTGATTTATTTCAATAAAGCTCTCTGTTGCTTGGCTTCGATTAGCCGTTCAGTTTTCTACTTCTTCAAGGCTTTTTCACGTGGTTTTTAGGATGATTATTCAGTAATTTCTGTGCTGGATTATTTGCATTGTTAATATTATTAACCTTTTGGACGTCTGTATTCATCATTGTTAAACGTCCCAGCCACTGTGATCATCGTCCTGATTAAGGTGTCTATTGATCCGAGTAACTTTCCGGTAATTTTGAACTGAATCTTCGGGGCTCTTAAAGCAAAAAAAAATAAAATAAAATAATGTGGGAGATTGACAAAATTTGCAACAGGGTTTCAGCAACAGTAAAAAAAAGTAAAAAAGAAGACATAGGAGGTCAAGCGTAGCAGTAAGAGCAGTCTGAGCAGCAAGCAGATAATAAGATATTTAGACTTAAAAGTCTAATTTTTGGACTATTGGATGAAATCTTTTAGTCGTGATATTTCATGGCATAGTAATTTTGAGTTTAATCTCTGCGCTAACTGGTATACACTCGACGGAAAGAGCAAACATTAACTAAGCAGTTTGAAAAACAGTCTACCCCAGTGAGCAAAATAAAGGGTTCAGTTCGACATTCCAACCACCTGAAGAAGGCCGGAGCGTACAACGGCCGAAACGTTGTGATAAAGATGAGGACAATAGACCGAGTAATGTAAATAATGTGCATAATACCTCATCTCGGAAATATAGACAGATACTGTTACGGTTTTTTGTGTATATTATATATGTAACTAGTGAGCGAGTCAAAATGACTTAATTCCCTTTATAGTCGACCAATAGAAGGTTGACCAATCAGAAGCCGCACAACACTGTATCCGTCGTGTATAAAGGCGGCCATCTTTGTTTTTCCCTACCGGAATGACCAGAGGCAACTTGTCCGGCGAACATGACAGACGGAAGAACTACGCTCTGCTACTTTGCTGCGATATCCACTGCGAACCTGCACTACGCTTTCCTATTGTCTCCGAAATATTCACTGCCAACCTCTGGATTCTATACTCGAAGACGACCGTCATGAAAATGTCTAACAGATACTAAAGGATTTTAAGATTACAATCGAACCATTGGGATAATAACAACAAAGATATGGATATTGGTTTACTGTAAATAATGTTGCCTTGCAGATCAAATGGCATCAAATCTACTCAATCGTCTGACATTCTGCTTAACCTCATGCATTTATTACTACCATCTTCCGGATCATTTCCATTGTTACTAGTATTTTCTCGCGGGTAGCCTTCTTGTGTAATTTCTATAAATAATGTTATGGTAATTGTTCGAATGAAGTATATTCTATGGCGTCTAGACCCTTCGAATTTAAGCGAAGCACAAGACTGCCGACGAGGTCTCATCAAATTACAGTCGAGCTGGCTAAGATGTAACAGTAAATTCTATGCTAACAGTTTCTTTTCTTGTATTTCTCGCTTGTGGAACTCCTTTTCGGCTCCATGGTTTCCAGTCACTCTTAATCTGCAAAAATTTAAATGCAGTGTTAATCGCTTCTTATCAATGATCCTGTTAGTAATTCTTCCACTCCCATTAACGCCTTGCCTCTCTGTGGCGTATCCGAAAAGTGAACAAACTAATTTCTAAAGAAGTAATGTACTTTTAATTCGTCATTTTATTATTACTTTACACGTTAATTTTTGTGGATACCCGTATTTGAGTAGACGATCTGTTTATATTTATAAACAGTATTTTATTTCGTCTGCTGGCCTGCACACTCGAGAAAAGTTATTAAAGTAAATTCTGCCGGAGGGCACATTTTTTTCTTTTATATTATATATATATATATATATATATATATATATATATATATATATATATATAATTTATTATTAATATTATTACTCTTATCGTTAATTTAGTTGGTACATATGTTTGAGTAGACGATATATAATACAAAGATGTTTTCCTCTGTATATATTGGAAAAATATAATTAACTTAAGAGTGAACTTAATTTTAAGTTAGCGAAAATTGAATTTCTTTCGCCAGTAATATAACTAATAGGATTATATATATATATATATATATATATATATATATATATATATATATATATATATATATATATATATATATACTTTTAAGATGTGCTGTATTTATGGGATAAAGTGCTCAGTATCAGACAGAGCGTATGTAAATATAAAAAAATGAACATTGAATTCAACACTCAGAGGCGACAGACTGTTTCATGCTAGACGCATTCATCAAGCCAATCTGATATATATATATATATATATATATATATATATATATATAAAAGGCAGGATGTGTGTGTGTGTGTGCGTGCGTGTGTGTGTGTAACGAATGCACGGCCACAATTTTCGACGGATTTGCACCAAAGTTTACATGCACATGCTTCAGTTAGCGGAAAGGCCAAAACTGACTTTGCCTTTCCCAACTCACTTCGATAGTGGAATTAATCGATTTTTTTTCATGCTTCTACGGCAGTTTCCATGTAGTTTGCGAACTTTTTCTACTGGCCAGAGTGAGAGCCTATAGCTGGCTGCCACGAATACGCAGGAAGATTCTATTGGCCAGCGTGAGAGCCAACAGCTGACTGACACAAATGTTAACTAGCATGCTAGCATGCAAAAAAAAATCGATAGCTGCATTTGTGACAAGTGTAAAAAATTTAAATCTGCATGGCACTTTACTCCAATTGGCTCATTTGCTTGCTTAAACTCAACGTTGATTCTGATTCCGCAGAACTGGGTTGGGTGTGAAAAAGTATTTGTTGTTAACGTTCTTTTTTCATTCAGTTTTTCCAGTTACGAGCCCTTTTTTAAAGCCGATCGTTTTGTGTTCATTTTGTTTAGTTCTTTTTCGTAACAGATTTAATGTTTAGTATAGAGCTTCGAAAAAAATTCGCAGTGTGAGATAGGCAAGAAGTAAGGCATGTAGCAACATCAGTACAGCAAATGGCACTTCTTTAAAGGCAAGGAAGGGCAAAAATATTTTAAGTCAAGTGAAAGCGATTGCTGTATGAGTCGTACGATTTTTGAATCAAGCACGGGCAACGCCGGGCCATGCTGCTAGTATATATATATATAAATATATATATATATATATATATATATATATATATATATATATAGTTTATGAAAATCTAGGTAATCCATATGGGTAAACCTAAGGAGGATAAAATCCAGAGAGCTCAATGTAAATCCAGAGCAAATAATTTAAATAAAAACAGACCACTTTAAGGTTCCATGTAATAAATTATTTCACCACAGTCCTTTCAAAGGACTGCGGATCATCAGACTTTACTTCCAAATGTTGAAACAAAACCTTTCAACATTTGGAAGTAAAAATCTGATGATCCGCAGTCCTTTTGAAAGGGCTGTGTGAAATAATTCATTACATGGAACCTTAAAATGGTCTGTTTTATTTAAATTATATATATATATATATATATATATATATATATATATATATTTGTTTGTGTGTATGTAGATAAATAGATAGATAGATAGATATTAGCTATATAGATGATAAAATATAGTTTTAAGGTATGCTATGTTTATAGTTATAGTTTATAGAACTCAATATCATGGATAGCGCGTATGTAAAAGTGGACACTGAAGTCAACACCCAGAGGCGACAGTATGTTTCATGGTTAAAAACAATCTTCTGATCATGTCGTTTGACTCAACTATGTATACATGCTGGTCAATGGTGCATTATGTGCAGTAAAGACTATTGTATTATTCTAACGGTTATTTGGTAGGTGCTAACGGGTTTATATTTCCAATGATTCTAGAGGATATTGAGTAGGAATAATTGAGGATCTG